>MU378146.1:0-167537 GCA_022495175.1 Hypoxylon argillaceum
TATAATAAATTATTATTAAAATTTAAATTATTTTTATAATATTATTAAAAAGTTTAGTTTTTAATTAATAATAAATTTTAATTAATTATAAAATAAGTTTTTTTAATTAAAACAACAAATAATATATTTTGTTTTTTTTATTGTAAAAAATAGTTTTATTTTTTTTAAACTTATTTATAAACTTATAAACTTATATATTAAATTTATTTTTATTATTTAAAAATTTTTTTAAATATTTAATTTTTATTTTAACTTTATTATAATAAACAATATATTAATTATTAGTTTTAATTAGCTATTTTTTAAATGTTAATTAAACTATTATATTATAAAAATATAAATTTATATTTGCTATATTATTGAATATATTTTTTTTATATTTTTTTTTAAAAAAAACAACAAAATTGAACTATTTGTTAAAAGCGTACAACTATTATTAAAATAAATCAAATTTAACTTTTTACAATATAATTTAAAGTTTTTATAAAATTATATTATTATTTTTTTATTTAAAATTATTATTATTAAAACAGTTTATTATTTTTTTTTGTTAATATAAAGTTAATATAAATTTAAAGTTTTTTTTTTTTTTATTATTAATTATTTTAATTATAAATAAAATTATATTTTATATTTATTAGTTAATATTATATTATTTATTATTAAAGTTGTTAATTATAACATTTTTTTTAACTATATAAATAATATATTATATTAATATTGTAGCTTTAAATATATAGTTAAAATTAGTTTATTTATTAAATGTAAACTTTATAAAAAAAAAGTATATATATTTAAATTAAATATTTATTAATAAATATAAAACGATTTTAAAATAATATTATAATTATAAAAAGTATAAAAGTTTAATAATTGATTTTATTAATTAAAAACTTTAAAATAAAAAAAAAAAAAAAAAAGCTAAATTATAAATATATAGTATATAAAATATATAAGTATATAAAGTATATAAAGCTAATAAGTTAACAAAATATTATATAATTTAATTAGTATAAAGTTTAGCTAAAATATTACTAAATGAAATATTTTAAAATAAATCAAATTAAAAATAGTAGTTTTTAAAATTTAGTAAAAATTGCTAAATTAAGTTACAATAAAATAAAAGTTCTTAAAATAATAAATAACATTAAAAGCTTTTTTAAAATATTGCTAAAACAAAAGTCCAAAAGCTGGTTTTTAAAATAAGTTTAAAATAAATAACTATTATAGTTATTTTATTAAAAAACTTTAATATAATTTTTAATATAAACAGCAGTAATATTAAAATTAAAAATAAATATTAAAACTTTTGTTTTAAATTTTT
Organism: Hypoxylon argillaceum; assembly: GCA_022495175.1. NCBI lineage: Eukaryota > Fungi > Ascomycota > Sordariomycetes > Xylariales > Hypoxylaceae > Hypoxylon > Hypoxylon argillaceum. The sequence goes on from MU378146.1 coordinate 1,325, forward strand.
GTTTATAAGTTATAAATTATTACTAAAACAAAAATAATAATAATAATAAAAATAATAATAATAAAAAACTTTTTAATATATTAATTTTTAATTTAAAAAGTTTTATATTATTAAAAAATAATAAAAAAAATAAAATATATTTAAAACTAAAAAAAAAATTTTATAAAAGTTTTGTTAAAAAAAACAAATAGTTATTTTTTATAATATTGTTTATAAAAAAATTAAATATAGTTAAAATTAATTTTATAACAAAATAAAAAAAAAATTTTGCGTTTAAAAAGTAATAAAACTTAAATTAATAAAAAAGTTGTTTTTTAAAAAAATATTTTTTAATATTTATAAATATAATAATAATAATAAAGCATTAGTTTTTTTTTAATAAAACAAAAATTTTATTACTTTTTTAAATAAAAGATTTTATAATTTTAAAATTTGTTTAAAATATTAAAAGTTTAAATTATATTATTTAAAAATAATTTAAAATAAATAAAAAAAAATTAAAATAAAAAAACGTTAACATTTTTTTAATTAAATTAAAGTAATATATTAAGTTAATTTATTTAAATTAACTAAAAATAATTAAAGCTAATATTAATTTTTAATATAAAAAAAAATATATTTAAAAATTTAATAATAAAGTAATATTAATTGTTTTAATTAAATTATTAAAATTTAATAATTTTGTTTAATTAATTCGATTAAATTTTTACAAAAATTTTAAAACAGTAAAAATTATATAAAAAAATAATATAATATTAGTTTTATTTAAATAAAACAAATAATATAAATAAGCTGTTTTAAACTTATAATTTATTAAAAATAATAAAATAAATTAATATAAAGTATATATTTAAAATAAAAATCAAAGTAACAGTTTTATTTACAGGACCTGGAATATACAGTAGTTTATATATACAGAAGGTGTGGAGCGTCCCACACGGTGTATTTGACAAAAAAGGGCGCTTGGGAGTAAGCTTTCCGTCATTCCTTTTAGATAGTATTCATGAATTATTAACTACTCCAAACAGAAACCATCTGATACACGACCTGCAGCCCTACCATTGCACTTATGAGCTCTGCCGGGATCCAAATCGCTTGTACGGATCCAAGCAGGAATGGATAGATCACGAAAGCCAACACAGCAGAATCTGGTACTGTATGGAACATGATATTGAGTACGAGACACAGCCCGAATACACCGATCATCTGACGTTGGATCATCCTGTAATTGCAGCCGAGCACTTTTCTGAGGAGCTCTTAGGAGCTGCCATGCGGCCCTCTGCAAAAGTTCATCGGGGCTGTCCCTTCTGTCCTATTATATTTGCTAATATTAGAGAGATGCAAGATCATCTTGCTACTCACCTTGAACGGCTCGCCCTTCCTACTCTCGCCATAGTTGAAAGCAATTCTGGGGAATATGAAGCTTCTGCACGATCGTCAGACAGTGGGCAGGCCCAAATGCCAGGCCGTTTAGGGTCATTAATCGGAGATTTCGGGCACAAGTTCGGTAGGAGACTTGGAAGACCATATTAACATGGCTAAAGTTAACGATTATAGGTCTCGAAAAGATACCATTTTCCACGCTTCGCATAGGATCGCTGGTATTTTATCCAAGCGCCAACTGGGCGGGTGGAACAAGACTTGTTATTTATAACTCAAGCGAGGCGAAATTTATCTATTACTTCCCATCACGTACTGGTGGGTGTGTGATAGAATACAGTTTAACTGAAATTTCGCGCATCGAATTTGCCGATGGGGTGTTAACGATTACGCTGCAAAGGCCACCGTTATTCTTCATTCGCAGGGGCGAAGTAGAGCTGCAACAGTGCAACGACTTCACCATTGATCAGAATGCCACCCATGACCTCGTCCACTTTATTCTACAGCCAGAAGACGTAGAGGAAAGTGGGTTTCAACAACTCGTGGCCTCAATAAATACATTTCTCGAGTCGAGCAATACCATATCAACTCAAGAAGTGGATCAACCGGATTGGAAGATCATGCTTGAGCTTTTCGAGAAAGCAGACCAAATTGATAACGACGAATGGCTCTGGAACACTGAAGAGTGGCGTGAAGGAAGCTCTGTCGAGACTCTGGGCGAGACTGACAACAACGGCGATATCGGCCTGGGTATCGAAGGGTTTGAGTGGCTAAGCGAAGGTGAATATTCTCTAGCAGAAGCGATAGCCAAGATGCCACGGCTTAATTTCTCGCCCTCATTTTCCAGAAACTTCCGTCCTCACGACTTCCGTCTTCACGGAGACAAGATTTTGTCAAGGCGCCGTACTTGATATCAGAGATAACGGTATATAAGCTCCACATCGTTGGCAAGTATACTCAGGGATACAAAGTGTGGCACATATGCTATGTCGAAGTAGATGGTGTCTGTTATTGGGATACTTGGCAAATAGAGAATATTGAAACGAAGTATGTAACACACACACACTGCGCACTCTAGAGGACCGACCACAGTCATATAGATCACTTCTAGAGATTTGAGGCTTAGAAAAACAGTAAATAAGTGACGCAAACGTATATTCGGGTGTAGCGGACCCCCGAAGGGGGCCGCGTGAGAGGCGTGCCGACTATCTCTAACTGGCATGGGCTAACTATCTTAAATAAAAGAAAAGAAAAACTAAGTCTTGATGACCTAATCAACCTAACCCCCATGTGGTCAGGTTACCCACACCGTCTCAGTATACAATCTTTGTGCCGCTGGAGAATCGACGGGGTCATGTTGCAACATCTGAGTCTTATTGACAGAGTCAGCCAGATAAACTATACATACGCCCGGCCTCTGAGTACCAGCGAAACATTGAATTAATGCTCTCAGTTAATTCGGCGCTGTTAGATTTGTCAATACAGCAGGTGTCAATCCAGATGTACTTATAACCCAGTTCGAGGGCTCGGCGACACGCATAGTAAATCTTCTGATAACCTTGTCGTCTGTCCGGGTGGAGAGATTTGTCAAAAGGGTCGCCAAAATTGTGACGTGCATCATAGGTCACTTCGTCGATTTTGTGCGCCCATCTGCCGGTATTCTCCTCGGGCCAGCCCCACGTATGAGATAGGATCGCGTACTTGGGTTTTTCATTTTCGCCCGCCTCACTTTCGTCGTAGTCCTGATTTTCTGAGGAATTGAACTCGATTTTAAAGTCGTTGACGACTTTTGCAGCGTCGACTAGTCGCATTGCTGTGATGTGACTCCCAGTACAACTTTACCAGAGCGAATAAATTTCCAGCTAGAAGTTTAAGAGACACATGTTCGTATCTTAAAAGATTTTGGCAGCATTGATGTGGAAATACTACCCTGATATGCTGCGCCACGTCAGCGATATCAAACAAACCGTCGAATCGGCAACACGCCGAAATCAAGAGCCCACCTACATACGCCTCGATTTCATCCTAGATGCGCCATGACCCCACCTAATTTAACTACAATTGTACTAGTGCTGTGCACATCACCTACTTTTAGTATAGTTCTCAGCAAAAAAACAATTATATTAGAAATACCAGCATTATAAATAAAAATTCAACTTATCGAACTATTTATTAAGCTATTTACTAAACTATTTATTAAACTATTTATTTAATTATTTATTTAGCTATTTATTTAGTTATATAGCTTTAAATAATTATATTTACTTATTTATTTATTTAATTAATTTATTTATTTAAATATATTTAATTATATCAAGTTATACTTTTAATTATAAATAAAGCTACAATTTAAAAATTTATTTTTACTTTTTATTATAATTTACTATTAATTTATTATTTTATTTATTATTTTATTTATTACTTTATTTATTATTTAATTTATTATTTAACTTATTATTTGATTTATTATTTAATTTATTATTTAATTTATTATTTAATTTACTACTTTATTTACTGCTTTGTTTATTATTTCATTTATTATTTCAACCTATCAAATAAATATAGCAAATAATTCAGTAGAAATAAATAATCGCTATATAGTAAGTAAGTAAGTAAGTAGGTATGCAGTAGTACTTAGATAATCAAACTAAGTGAGGTCATGGCGCATCTAGGATGAAATCGAGGCGTATGCAGGTGGGCTCGAAATCAAAAGCAACGCCAAGGAGACAGCTACAGTATTGGTTTGAGTACCCTGTGACTTTCGGTAAATACAAGCCAGGGGTAAACCACCAATAAAACTCATGATGTCAAGCATTTTAGCAAGGGTTCTGTGGGTCAGTCGGGCAGTTCAGAAGTCACGGTGCAGAACTAGCATTCAAAGGGCTATATACCTACATGTAGATAACAACTTAGTATGAGTTGGATCATAATACAGATAAACCTTAATCAACTCGCGAACAAACGCGGCTGTAAGAAGACCTGAATCGAAGTGCGAGGTAACGTCATGCGACTAAGCCCTGCCAAGCTTCTCAGCAGTGCCTAGACTATCACGAGCTTCCTTTTGCAGTAAGCGAGATACACTTTGGCTGACTTTACTTCTTTCATCTGCCTATTCTTCATGCATACGGGTCCTTAAATATGACAGGATAAAACCAAGCGCTTGCCCGCAATTAACGAGCTCCCGCACGTAGCTGGGACCAGCTCCTGGCAGGAAAAGAAAATAGGTATGTCGCCTCATACTGACTTCAACCCAACCCCTACACTCCCTGGTATCATCACCGCGCCGCCGACAGCGCAGTTCACACCAGGTCCTGGATGCGTTGACCCGGAAGACCATTGGGTTGTGGTAACCAGCTGTTATGCACAAGCGCTCGGCGAAGCCTATAGCATTTACCCTTCTCCCGACTGGTTGACGTGTCAATTTACGCAATTTGGACCACCAGAGGGCGGACCAGCATCATGCTATGTCCCCTACTCGGCTCAGACGGTGGTGGATGCAGAGACCCGTTTCTATAGCGACTGTCCCTCTGGCTACGCTGGGGTTGCGACCCAGGAGTATACGGGACCTGGCGGATTCGAGAGCGATGTCCACGTTTTCTGCTGCCCAACGTAAGTAATCAAATAGCTGTCGTCGCTATTTAGCACACAATTCAACTCACATTTCCTACAGTCAGTACAATTTCAACGCCGACGAATATTTCACCGGTGGCTTTACAGAGTTCATTACAGAGCGCGATGGAGTATCGTACAGTGTCGGATATCCTCTGCCGGGGTGCGCGACGTCGAATATCGCGGAACTCTCGGGCAAGGAAATCCCCTTGCAGACACAAGTGAACACCGGCGCATGGGAGAAGCGGCAAATATCAAACGTGCCATGGGATGCGTCCGGCACTATGTATGCGGAAATACAGTCCTACAGTTATACTGTTTTTCACAGCACCCACACTTGCTACCATGACTGTCAGGGTTGGTACGACTACTACTTTTCCGGCAGTGCCATGCCCCCATTCACTGTCATGGATCCCGCTCCTACATCAACTGAACTTCCTCCAGTTGAGCAGACCTCTCAGGTTGAAGAACCTTCATCTATCGAAGAGACTACTGAGCCCTCGACACTACCCAGGAGTATACAGGATGCCTCTAGCCCAGATGGGGAGGCCTCACCCACTTTTACTGCGCCCTTTCGTCCATCACCCTTGCCCGGGTCTAGTGAGAGCATTGGAAACATAATCTCTTCCTCTCTATCTTCATCATCGCCAACTACATCTGATGTAACAACCACCTCCGAGGTAACAGCTACATCCGAAGTAAAAACGATTTCGGACGCGATAACAGCCTCCAACACACCAACGGGCGCAGCCGCAGTACTTACTCCAACTCGTCTTGTCATATTGGGACTTTTAACATCACTGATAGCGCTATAAGCTTGCGCTTGCTCTCGGTCTATTTAGGAGCGAAATCAGTGTTAGGGTTGCGATTTATAGTGATACCAAGCGGGGAATGGCGAGGAATGAATTGTTATAATACGTGGAAGGCGAACATATATTTCAGTGGCTGGCGTCAATGGCTCTAGTGGGCGAAACTCCTGTGCTTCCAGTTAACCAAACACAATTCATATAGGGAAATTGTACCTCCATGCAACACCATCTAGAGACTTGCATCGATTGGGGAAATTGTAAGCAAAAAAAAGCTGACTTGCGATGTAGGAACCGATAGCCAATGGTTATTGTTTGACCTCGGGGATCTACTGTGTTAGGAGAGAATGGTATATATCGAGTACACGTCTTTTAGGCATTCCCGTGCGACACCCGGCACAATTATGTATAGACAAAGCTTAGATTATTCCTATTTCCGCTAAACCGAGTAGAGTTCCCGCTGAGATATCATAGCGAGATATGGTCAAACTCAAAAATCTCTCTCACGAGAGTTTCCACCGCGGCGCTCCGGGCGACCTTGATTGCAACTCGGACAAACCACGCAGACAGACCTGTCATCCAGTCATATTCCGCCTCCATTCTCCCAAGTAGGAGCATGACCCAAGAGACGAATACAACAAGCGCAGCGGGACGAGACTCCCTCATCGCAGGTAAGATCTCGTTTGAGACGACAGGTGAGCGCAGCCAGCCTTCGATGGCATTCCAGCCCGCCCAGGAGGATTTATGATCTTCTGCATTGAATGCGTGCGATGCTGCGTAGGTAAGGCAGTTGATAGCACGTCGTATAGTGAAGACCTCGCCTTCTGGTAAAAGCCCGGCGTCTTCCAGCTTGTCCTCTAGTGTGTTGAGGATCAGCCACGTGTCGGCGGGTATGCAGCCCTGGTTTGAGGCCTTGACCGTATCGTCGTTTTCCGCAATCTGCTTAAGCCCGCACTTCACCTTGTCGGGTAGACGAAAGGGCGAGTCCTGGGGCAGAGTGGATTGAAGCTGGATCATCAAGTCAGTGCACCCGCGGAGAAGCACGAGATGCTCGATGATATCTTCGATTGTGAAATCGTAATTCATCTCCTGATATTTTATCAGGTCGCTGACCGCCTCTTGCTGCCCGAGGAGCCGGCTGCATGCTATTAGTGCGGTACTGTTGTCCCTTGTGGGACTTACGACTGCGGTGCGGTAGCCTGATATTGCACCGGTGCCATATGAGGCGGATGCTTGCATGTGGTTGCGTCTCTCGGTGTGGTCAGTTGTCCGTCGTGCCTTGTCAATGGCGGAGACGCATAGGAGGCTATACATCAGAAACGGGTGCTTATGAGCCTCGAGGACGATTGTATCTAACCAAAAGGCCGTGGTCTCATGGCCTCTATCAAGGAACAAAGCTGAGTGTCTTATATAGTGATGCATGTAGAGGAGAGATTGGTGATCTAGAGGCGGCGCTTGTATCTCGGAGCTACCTATCGGCGGTAATGTGCTTGGTCTTTTAGTAGCCAATTGGGTCTTGGTGTGCGTGCAGCATTGTAATACGTCTTTTGGACCCTCAACCTCGAAGTAGCGGATTTTATTTCCCCTGAAAAATGTCTGTAACCGAGCTTCACGGTAGCTGATCGCCTTTGAGTTAGGCTCATCATGCACTTCGCTCCAGTGTTGGCACATGCGTTTAACAGATGTGCAAGCATAGTTACACTCAGCAGTATCACACCTAAACCCGGACAGGACGGGCAAATCGGCAATCCGTCGCGAGTCAGGGGTCGGAGCACCGACGCGGTGAGGCGGGGTTAAGCGTAGAGAATTAAGCTGATCTAGTATGCGACGACGCTCAGAGCGTAAGATGTGATGTTTCTGCAGATGACTTGAGAAAGCGCTGGGTTGGATAGCGAAGCGACACTCCTTGCAGATCACAACTCCGTAGTTGGGAAGATGGGTCAACAACCCACCCAGACCCTTACCCGAATTGATAGGTCGAGTCATATCTTGGAGTGAATATTAGAGGAGAGATAGGATGCATAAAACCTCCATACAATTAGATGTAACGTGATTTTGCCAACACATACATCAATATGAGCCGATCTACTGTACAAGCTTCAGTGTTGTACCGACGTTCCGAGACTTCAGGTGAGTGTGAAATTCCCATCGACGCGCTTGTACTTTACGTAATCCGCAACCCCTTCTCCAAGGAGTAGTTAGCGGGTCCAATCTCGGCCAGTATGGCACCCCATGTTCCGCTAACTGTAGATCTCACGGACCCTGGTGTACGTCGTGCGTTTTGTCATCATAGTAGTACCTAGCGAGTTGATATTCTCCCAAAAGCTTTGAAGATGACTTGGAACAACAGGTGCCATACTGCGGGAAGAACGGTAATGGCTTGCAAAGACCTCACATATTGTCATACTCATGAAACAAAATGTCTATATATATTGGATACATAGCTATGTCAACCACAAACTATTCTAAATCTCATAGGTTCTTTCAAACTCACATTTCCCCCCGCAATAAGCACCTTCAGCAAGTATTTTGAACTCTTTCGAACAGTCTACTGTTGATATGCCAGCTTTCACTATATAAGCTCACAATGAACTCAGTCGAAGTCAATGACGGCGTCCGCCGTTACCCTCGTACAGGTATCAAAGTTGTGATCTCTGGCGCTGGTATCGGTGGCATGTTCGCGGCGCTTGAGTGCTGGCGAAAAGGCAACGATGTCGAGATTTTAGAGCAGAACGACGCCCTGTCAACTATTGGCGACTTCCTCGCCATCGGCCCCTCTGCTCTTTCGACACTGCATTACTACCCCACGATGCTCGCCGAATATAATGAGACTGCATGCAACTCTCCCCTGTGGTGGTGTGATCCGGCCGGGAACAAACTCGTCAGCGAGCTGATTGAGTGGAATCGCCATGATGCTGCGCCACATGCTGCCAAAGACGTACCCATTGTCGCTTTCATTAGGGGCCGCCCTCAGATCATGCAAATGCTAGAAGACCAGCTCAATCGTAAGTATTTTTTCGGGTTAAATGCTTCTAGTTTTCCACAGTTTCAAGGGCCAAATAGTCTGCCCTGTAGACTAGAAGGTTATTCTACGGCTCTCCGTCTTTCCAGGATCCTCGTCGATACTAATTACCTAGAATGATGATTTACTAACCTCGAGTATTATAGGTCTAGGTATTCCAATATCTTACAGTTGCAAGGCCGTCAGCTATGAAGAAGACGTGCTTTCCGGCAAGGCCAGTGTTCTAACCGCCAGCGGCAAAGTCTTCACTGGTGACGTTGTGGTCGCTGCTGAGGGTATCGGCACCAAGTCTCATGAAGCTGTCACAGGCAGTCCAGTGCCCTTCGTGAGTAGCGGGTATGCGATCATAAGAGGTGCATTCAGCCCTCATTTTATCGCGCCCGGCTCGAAGGGCGCCGAGCTCTTGCTAGAACCAGGACAGACTCCCGAGGTTCGCACTTATGCCGGGTCAGTAGCATTGACAATTAGTAGATCAGCGGACACGCAGAGCTAATAAAGGAGACAGCGAGGACATGCATCTTCTAACAATATTCACTCACGACAAGGTAGGTGTTGCGCTCACGCACAAGGAGGACGGTAGCGCCAAAGAGTCGTGGAACCACACGGTGCCGGCCGAAGAACTCGTCACCCTGTTGAGAGAGCGCACGAACTGGGGCGGGCAGCTCATCGACTTCGCAAAGCAGGTGCCCGCCAACACGCTCGTCGACTGGAAGCTCACATGGCGTGATCCGCAGCCTGTATGGGCGTCCAAAGGCGGACGCATCATCCAGCTAGGCGACAGCGCGCACGCCTTCCTCCCCCAATCCGCCAACGGCGCAACGCAAGCAATGGAGGACGGCATCTCGCTCGCCGAGTGTCTGTACCAAGGCGGAAAAGATGACGTGCATTGGGCAACGAAGGTGCATACGAAGCTGCGGTACCAGCGGGTCTCCGTGATTCAGCAGGTCGGCATCGTAAACCGCTACGCCATACATCACATTGACATGAGTCTGGTCGACGAGGGCAAGAACCCGTTCGAGAATGTGTTCCATCTTGGTCGCTGGATCTGGCAGCACGAGCCGGAGGACTATGCTCGGGAGCGGTTCGCGGCGGCGCTTGACCATCTCCAGACTGGCGCGCCGTTTGAGAACACCAATTTACCTAAGGGCCATGTGTTTGAAGATTGGGATGTCGAAACTGAATTGGAGAAGCAAGCGGCGGGGGTGCCATCCCAATTGATGTCCAACGGTGATTGGAGTAGGTAGATCAGTACCTTCTGAGTATATTCATGAAATACAGAAATCGCCACACAGTTCGCAAATACCAATACTCAAGATGCCATAATAAGGGGTTGAAGGATCATTGGGGATGACATTATATCAGTGTCTCGATGTAAATGAGCTGCTTCGAGCACTTCTAATCACGCCTGACTGATTCGTCCTGCCCGGCACCACGTGAAAGATGTTAGCCAGATAATCAATTCCAACACAATAGACCCGAATGAAGAACACAATAAACTATAGTGTCATGACTTTCCCCGTAGCCCAGGATCCGACTAGGATAGATGGTGACCTGATTATTGAGTCCTCCTTACGGGAACGGATTGTACTCTCGTAGTCCTTGACATACCCCATCCACCTCGACACCATCAACATGCTGCGATACCTTTCCGTCGGCACCAAAGCGAATGAGATCACCACCATTAGGATCACTCGCAACCAGCGTGTTCCACCCCATCGTCTTTTGCGGGCCATGATACGGGTCCTTAACAAAAGCAAGGATATGGTCTTGCATCGACCTGCTAACCTCAACCTCAAAGCTCGTGGTATTCGCAACGTTATCCAGAAGCTCGTAAGTCCCAAAGGATATGGTCGTATCACTACCGTGGTACGCACCCAGCCACTCGTAATAATTCAAATTCGGAAACCTGCCCGCGTGTTGGAACCGGAAGACCGGCGCGTCTGCGCCCAACCGATTCCGATACACAGTCGAATTGAACGTCGGACACACTCCGAACGCGACGTCGCCAGCGGTGACCAGCTGCTGGTCCGGGCCCGCGGTTAGGTTCCCTAGCGGATACGGGACGAGCGACGAGAACTCGTTCGCCGTGTTCGAGATGATGACTGGTGCGCGCGCGATCAAGCCCGCCTCGGCCCGCGCGACATAGTCCGAGAACACGATGCGCTCATCAGGCACTAAGCTGAAGGACAGCGGTGGCGCCTCGCCGCGATCGCCGTACTGTCCGACGAAATTCTCGACCAGCGCGAACGGCACCCTGCGCATGCAGTCGAGCTCCGCCATGCCATCTTCGTCCGTGTCGGCGCCGCAGGGCGCCTCGCAGCCCACATTTCGCGCCACGAAGCTGAAGTTCGAGAACGTCGGATCGGGCACTGCCGTAGTCGAGAAGACTGTGCCAGACTGCAGGAAGTAAGCCTGGGCAATGGGGTCGTCGTGGAAGGCGTAGGCATGCACATCAGCACTGATGGCGCCCGCCGAGCGCCCCCAGTGCGTGATGCGCGCCGGGTCGCCGCCGAACGCCGCGATGTTGTCGCGCACCCATTCGAGCGCCGCGCGCTGGTCGAGGATGCCGAGGTTCTGCTCACCATCGGCCAGACCGCGCGCGTTGGGAAAGCCGAAGATGTTAAGGCGGTAATTGATAGTGACAACGATGTGCGACTGCGAGCGCTCGACCCACGCCGTCGGCATCTGCCACGGGATATCAATGCCACCAATCGACAGGCCGCCCCCGGTCATGAAGAAGAGCACCGGGAGCCCTGCCGCCGGCGCCGGCGCAGTCGGCGTCCACACCGCGAGGTACAGGCAGTCCTCGGACGTGGCCTCGCCCACGAGCCCCGACGAGTCGTTCTGCGCGCCGTTGTAGATGAGGTTGCCCCTCGTCAGCTCCGTGTTCCAGATCGAGGGCACCGCGGTCACGAACTGCGGGCACGACGGCGGGAAGCGCGTCGCGAAGTGGTGCTCGCTCGGGGGCGACGAGAGCGCCTGCGGCGGCAGCCAGCGGCGCGACAGCACGGGCGGCTCCGCGAAGGGGATGGCGCGGAACTGGCGGGTGTTCGGGAACTTCGGGTCGATGAGCCCCGTGAACGTGCCCGTTGCGGTTCGGACGGTTGGCTCTTCGGAGCCTGAGCACTTGGCCTCTTGACCGAATGCGGCGCTGGCCGCCAACGCAAGAACAGACGAGATGGCAAACTTCATGTTGAACAATATGAAGAAAAGCCTATCATTTATCTATGGCGTCGGCGGGATTTTCATTCCCTTCTTCGTCGTCCCCCCATCCATCCGTCTAGATGTCTCCGCAGGCTGTTTCTGGCAGGTCATTTTCACTTCCCCTGCTCAGTATGTTAACAACACTATGGATCTGTAACCTTAAATCTGGGTCTTGTGTGGATTAGCAAATTAAGAGACTGTTCTAGATATTTGGTGGATCTTAGAAGGATTGGAGGATTAGACAGGGTTGGTAGATGTTGGATTTGGGCCCTGTGCCCTAGGATCACTATACGAGCCTAAGGATCACTTGTAGAGTGCTCGCTTACGCATTCACTTGGTTATATAAATAGTGGCTTAGAGTGGCTAGTGCAGTAGCTGAAATCAGCTATATAGGAAGAATCTGTTAACTAAATGCCTTATGCACACACTTAACTAATACAACAACAATATTGAAGCCCTACACTTACTATTGAAGAGATCACCTACAAATGCGACAAATCTAACAGTAGATAGTAGCAGTGGAGTATTTTAGGTATCTGATTCGGTCTATAAACAGGGTGCCACCCAGCTTACCCAAAAAAGGAACCAATGACTGTTTGACATTTAATTTAACCAATTTAAGTAAGTTTAAAAATAAAATAAAATAAAAGTAAAGTAATAATTGTTAATTTGATTTAATACTTGCTAGTTACTTTTTATTAATTTTCCTATTTTTCTTAGGTCAGCAAGGCTCCTCAAAGTCCGCCCGCAAGAGTCAAGTGGATTGCCTTCTGTGCGTGCCGTTCTTCTCTGACATGATGCAAGACTAACGTGAAACGCCTCAGACTACTTCGATTGTCATGAAAGAGTACTGTAAAAGCGATGCCGAATACGATTTCAGCCAGGAGCGCCAGGCTTACACCGCGATCAACAACATCACCGAATCTCAACACATCATTGACAAATACTTTCTTCGCTACTATGGCTCCTTCGTGCAGGCCAACAAGTGTGTTATTCTGGTCGAATACGCAGATAAAAGGACTTTGTTAGACCTGTTCCGGGGCAACCAATACCTTCCCCGCGTCGAATCAGAAGCTTGCGCGCTGTGGGAGAGTCTCAGTATGTTGTGTGATGGACTTGTTCATCCATAGGCGCGGCAAGAACAACTTGGTCATTCATCAAGATATCAAGCCGGACAATGTATTTACCTTTAGCAATCCCAAGCAGCCTAGCCAACTTGTTTTCAAGTTCGGAGATCTCGGCTTATCCAGTGTTGAAAGGCCGTCAGATACTGAAGATGCCGTTGGCCAAGATAACCACGGTTCCAAAATGTACGCAGCACCCAGAACCTACCAGTGGAGCGCAGATGTCCAAGAGTTGGCAAACAATATCACGTGGGCAGTCCGACATATGGTCCTTGGGCTGCCTTTTTTTTTGAAGTCGCGGTATGGATGGCGTCGTATGAGCAAGGACGACAAGAGTTTCGCCAAGCTAGAGTAAATGAGACCAAGACCTTGGACAGGCTAGTACAGGCGGGTTACCGTGGTGCATTCCATGACGGTTTCAAACCCCTGCAAGCACTAACTGAGCAAATTAACACATTCTCAAGGCGCGATACAGGAGTCGCCCGTCTATCCGTGAAGGTTATGGAATTCGCCCTTACATATAATGAAACGCTCGCCCCTCAAGCAAGGCAGCGCCTCCATGCAGAACAGCTGGGGGAACGCCTCCGCCGCGTTATCAACCCCTCCGAGCCTCGATCTCCCGTGTCATCAAGGATCGTTCGCACCAGCGAATCAGGTGCTAGAAGACGCCATTCTTCCGAACAAACGGAGTTGCGAAACCCTCCTGCTTCACTACATCCATCGTCAAGTGAAAGTGACAAATCGGTCGCCTATCATGTTTCTTCATTGGCACCAGAAACGTCACCCTTTTTGACGATTGCCCAAGTTATCGATTGGATACCCAGATCTAAACAACACAACCAAAGCTTGAATGGAATGAGCGCGACCCTAGAAACTCTCAGGGGTCGTCGTCAGGTAAGAAAACATCTGAATAAAAATGAACTGTGAGTTACTAACACGGAACAGATCTTTATCGTGGACAATTCTACGTCAATGAGTAATCACTGGGAACCTGTGATGAAGACCGTTCGTGCTCTAGCCTACCTTACAAAGCATATGAGCCCTCGGGGGTTTGATGTTCACATGACAAATGGTGGAAAGAAGGTCAGGCAGAAGACGACCAAGGGCCTATTTAGTGACAAGGGCCTCTTTCAAAAACACCACCCTAGTGAGAACCGCAGTCCATGTCAAATGGAAAGTGCTCTCTCGAACATCCTCGTTCTGGCTCTAAAAGATGAGATTGAGATCACGAAAAGGACGGAAACGCACAGCTTTGGATGCAGCCCTTGGAAACAGCGCGGGGTACAAGGCATCGACGTATATATATTGACGAATGGAATTTGGGAGCCTAGCGCTATCCCACACCGTTATGACGAAGCTGGCGGCGTTGAACACCCAATTCAGGTTGCCGTGACGCGCCTCAAGCAAAAGGGCTTCGCAAGGACATTCCTGTCAATTCAATTCATCCGCTTCGGCGAGGATAGTGTCGGGATGAGGCTGAGTTGGCTTGACGATAATATCCAAGATATGGTGGGAGGTTGGGATATCGTTGATACGACTCCTCACGAAGGGGATGTCTCGAAAATGCTCATAGGGTCCAAAAGCGAACGTACGGACAACCAAGAGGACGGTTTCACGCCGCATTTCAGAACGAGTTTGCGCACAAGTGAGACGGGAAGAACCAAAAGGGTGCCCGGGCACGGGTCAGTCAGGTCGAGATAAAAAGTTGTTGTGGGGATATTAAAATTAGAATAGGAGGGCGTCTATCGGTGCCCGCAAATTAGAGCGATATGGCTGTGCATCGTTACACGTGGCCGCATTTGGCGGAAAGGTTTACCCGGCTTTTATGTTTAGATCTGGATTTGCATGGGCGGCTGGCTTTATAGGTGGTTGGGCTAGATATAGACTCTAATTGGCGTTGGGTTTCTGATTAGGAGGATAGCACATGGATTATCGGGTTTCTGGCATTGGACTTCGCTTTACTTATATATACCCCGTTCAATATATGGTGTCATGATGAAGCGACGGTCGGGGGGTAGTTTTATCTCATGTTTACATTAATGCCAACACACACAAAAAAAGATTATGTCAAGGCGGAATTAACCTATCCCATAGAAGGCCGGTTTCGCTTGTACTCACTTGCGTCTATTAGGTAGAGCTTCTTCGTGACTATGTTAGCAGGTAGATGCCGCGTTCAGGTGTTTGGCTTGGCCTACTATACATCCGCCTTCTTTCGTCATAGAAGGGGGCTCTGCTCAGGCCATTATTTGTTCACCCGCCACGAACATGATAATCGTCAGGCCGGACCCTTGTCTTAGTGGCGTCAATTGGCTGAGCATAGCTACTACTTGGCGTTGCGGCCTACCGCGCTCGGGCATCGGGCCGAGCTCTATGGGACGCTTTTGTGACAGCCCAACTGACCGCAGCAAAAGAGCTGACGCATATGCTGGGGTTTTATCCAAGCGGCCACTTCGTCGTGATAGTAATTAAGCTTGTCCTTTTCCCCAGCTATTAAGAAACATCTTGCACCGGCCGTCGAGCGAGGGTTTCAGGCAGTTGAGCGGACCTTGGACGCTTCGAGGTGTCCGGTTACTTGTCACGGGCTGTGAGAGTCGACATATTTAGAGAAATGCACGGCAGGCAGCTAGATATCTATACGAGGAGCTTCTTCACTTCATATCCGCGAGACTGCTATGGTTACAAAATGCGCACGCGGCGGCGCTACACGTCTGAGCTGGCGTGCAGCATTTTTGCTATTGGCTTGACCATTTTCTCAATGCCGCTTCAAGGACCAACCGAAGATGCCGAGGGAAGAGGAGAACATTGAGACCCCGACGAATAATATTATGCCTTGAAACTTTCCTAAGCCATAGCCCAAGCCGATAGGCTCCGTGGTGAGCCCTGCAGCGATTGGGGCGGCAACAATGCTACCAACCCCCTTACCGAATGCCATGAGGCTTAGTATGGGCTGTGGATCGTGAGACAAGGTTGACCCAAACTTCTGCCAGAATACAGGAAATGCTCCGGCACAAAAGCCGTAAGCTAAAGCGAACGCAAGTAGAGAGCCCAAAGATCGAGCAAGGCCCCAGATTGTGAAAGCAGCAATCGAAGATATAGAAGACGATAGAAAGACAAGGAGGAGCACATTGGTGACCCGATCACAGAGATATCCGAAGCTGACTTGGCCCAGAACAGTAGCCAGGTTATTAGCAGCGAGGATCAACGCGCCGATTATTCCGCTAAGACCCAAGTCGGAGGCGAATGTAGGTAAGAATAGAGATGGTATGTAATAACCTAGGCCTTGGGAGAGATTCGATAGGGCATAACACCAGAATAGAGGCTGCCTCAGGAAGCTCCAATCAGTTGCACGAAGAGCACTAGTACTAGATGTCGGCAGGCGGCCTTTAATTAGAGGCAATATAGCTGCAACTAGGATTGCCTGTACCACGGCAATAGCTCTTAGTGTGGTCCGGTAACCAAACTTGGATAGTAGGATCTGGAGGAGAAATGGGAGACTTGCTCCAGTCAGCCCGCCCCCTGCATATAGCAATCCATATGCGAGTCCGCGGCGCCTTAGGAACCATTCGTCTAGCATTCGAAGCACCGGGTAATACAATATCGTGAAGCCGAGTCCATACATGACTCCCTGCGTAGCAATGAGTGCCGGGATGGAATTGGCAAAAGAGGCAGCTAGTAACGACAAGGGACAGATCGCGGACCCGATGAAGACGAGGTGCCTCTGCCACCGCTGGAACTTCCGGACCAGAGGGGTTACGAGCGGCGCGCTCAAAAATATGATGCTCGAGGCAACGGCACCAATGAGGGGTATATTTGGCGCGTCTTTGAACTCGGGTTGCTGCGAGTAGTAATCTTGAAAGACGCCAAATGTCAAAAGGAAGCCTAACATTCGAGTTAGGATCGCTAACCCGAAAATCAGAGAGTACGTTAACTTGCCCCAGAGTATGCCTTCAATGATGAAACTTCCGAATAGAAACTTCCATGCCCCCGGACCAGTATCTGCGGGCGGCAGATGCTGTGTCTCATCCTCATTTCTCTCGCGGCTTTCCTGAGGGGCTTGCGGCCCTGTTATACGTTGTAACTCGACTGACATGATTGCTAAGGCGAAGTTCAGCGTGTGTCGGGCTTTTTTATAGTTAAAATTACTACCTAGTTTGCCCCGATTCTAGCTCTACAGTTGGCTATGCAGTCGAACTCTTCATCGAATGATGAGACCTATTTTCAGGGAGGAATGCCTACCATCTTCTCCGGTACAGGACGTCGTCCCCGCAAGAGGTAAGCTGGGATATCCACCCGAACCCCGCTAGACGCAGCCATAATAAGTCAAGCATCTTATGCAGATTGTATTTGGCTGCATCACGAACAAGGTAATTCTCTACACGTCTTAAATTGAATATTTTTGTACGGACCGAGTAATTGTCTGACTGTAAGGCAATGTTGTTACATTCATTGAAAATTAAAGCTAGTTGAAAATACGGCAAAGTCGATGATTCTGCGTACGCCTTGATCCGGGCCTTTACAAGTCCATTTGCTTTATATAAATAAATCAGACGGATAGAGAGGCGTGAGCTACCCGGGGTTCCCGAGGTTCGGTGATTAATTGCATAG
The DNA here is from genome assembly GCA_022495175.1 of Hypoxylon argillaceum. Taxonomy (NCBI): domain Eukaryota; kingdom Fungi; phylum Ascomycota; class Sordariomycetes; order Xylariales; family Hypoxylaceae; genus Hypoxylon; species Hypoxylon argillaceum. The sequence goes on from MU378146.1 coordinate 19,075, forward strand.
CCGGTTCCGATTTCTACCCCTTATAAGCCGGCCTTTCGGTAGCCACCGGTGCTCCGCTTGATGTTTTGCTAGCGGCTAGCCCTACTACTAGGGCACTATAGATTTAGGTACTGTGGAGTGTTTCAACTCCACCCCCGCTCCCCGCCTCCTTTTAGCTTGCACACAGCATTTTAGGTAGGTATACAGTATTTTGCCTCCTATCGTGCCTATAATCATTATTTATATCTCACCCTCATATCACCCTGAGCGGCCATGGATTCAGACTTCCAGCGGCGCCTTGAGGCCGCTATGGCGTCAGGTGATACCGCATGGTTTGAGCGGATGGGATTTCCCCAAGTTGGTGTGGACGAAGACGACATCATCGACGAAGAGACGATCAAGGAAATTTCGCCCGATGACGCCTCCAAGCTAGCCAAGCAGAGATCCAAGAGTGTGCTAGAATCTTATAGCGCCCTCAATAATGTTCTAGGCAGGTATGAGGACACCATCCGTAAGAGGTGGATAAAGAAGAACCAAGGGCAACGGGTACAGCTTCTTTTGCAGGCGTGGCCCGGTATGGCTAAATCTTCTCAACCTGACATGAAAGCGTCCCGAAGAGATGCGCAACGCCAATGCCAATGCCGAGACATTTATATGTGGCCTAGCATCAACCTGGAAGATCTAGGTTCCGGAAACACTTTGCTGCGCTTTTTGAACTCCCGCGGCCGCCATTGGCCAGCTTCCTTCGCAGTAATGGATGGCGAGAGCACACGGTTAGGCGACCGTTCCGGCGCTCTTCCCATTGAGGAGGTTCCAGGACACGAGATGAATTTAAGGGGAAACACCTTAGAGACATACGGTGTTATTAAACCAATACAGTACCAATCTCTCGATGATATGCTCCAAAACAACCGATTTGGAGCAGCCGAGGGTCTGAAAATTCTTGAGATACAAGATCGTATTCTAGCGTTTCTCAGGTGAGCCAATTCGTCGATGCCTTCCCGCAAGCTCATCCAAGAACGAGCGACAGCCGGACTAGCTTAACCGTATTTCAGATCAATGTGCGCGATAATCTTGCACGACAAAAACCTGGAAAATCCGCCTGACCCTGTCGTTCCAGAACCGGAAGCGCTGCCCGTGCCAACGGGTGAATGGCTTTCAGCAGCTAGTGCGGCGCGAACAGCGCCTTATGAAGTGCCACACAACGTTGATCTAAATCGCCTCAAATCATTTACTGCGACTAGAGTTGCCGAAGCTCAGGATCATCTATGGTCGCTACGAGAAGATCCATCCTATTTCTCAGACTGCATTGGAGATTGGGGTGAGCACTCTTCTGAGATGGTACTGGATGATAGGAGAAAGATACATTCCGATGTTTCCGCCGTTTTAGGATCTCCTTTTTGGGATCGTGTTGTGGACAGTGCAGTCCATGCGGCTTATGAGGACATGTTCCATTGGCGCCTCTTTGACGAACAGCTCGCTCAGATTATCAAACTTCGAACGCCTGCCGGCTCCCAACCTCCGAGCATAGAGCAGGCCAATAAATGCTACGAGGCCATTAGAAAGCTCAAGTTAGTCATTGAGTCCAGGTACATCCCGACTTTAGTGCAAAAGTTCAACGTCTTTTTTCCTGCTTCACCACCTATCCGGGCCTTATTCCAAAGACTGCCCGACCCTGATGGCTACCTGGGATTTTCGATATATCCCCGGCGCGACCTAAACATGAAAGACGATCTAATCTGGATCTGGACCACATTTATCGACAGGGACGCACTCGAGGTGTATGGCTTAGAGGTTTTGGCTCTCGAAGCCGAGAGATTACTTCGTGACAAGGCCCAGAAAGCGCGAATCACTGCTATGATCGCCCAGACCCTTTCGGATATCGGACTTATCGGGGCACTGCACAATCAATTACGTATCAACTTGGAGCGGGTATTCAACCAGGGAAAGTATCAGGCCTGGAATGACGAGAAGACCTATGACGATTGGGCGAGTCGAGTCGTCCGCCCAGTCTGGGAACTCGGGATGGCCTCGGCGCCAGGATCAAACCGCTCGTTTCGCCTCGGTGAACTCGGCAACCCTACCTCTCGAAGATTCTTCTATCCCTTAAACAAGCCAAGGACTAAGGGAAACACTCGAGCCCTTCAGGAAGCCGAACGCCATCTAGATGCCTTTTGGAAGAAGTTCGATGAGCTAGTCGACCAGCAGTTGACAAAGGAAGCTCGCGATGGCTTGCGCGGAATGCTGCCAACAGGGCGCCAATTTCTACGCACGCAAGACTGGGTCGCGCCGGAACCGCGACCAAAACAACAACTCCAAGAAACAATTCAAGAGATATCGAATCTCTCCATCGGCTCTGGCAGAGACCAAGAGCAGCCCGCCTACGAGCCAATGGTGCCCAAGACCAAGGTGAAAACCACGGGCACCCCCAACCCAGCTACACCTCCGTCTCTCGCCAGCGCGGACTCACAGAATAATGAAGCCCCCAAGCCATTAGTCATTCCTGCTGTAAAACAGCGTGCATACAAGGTCTTCTCGATATTGTTCTACGAGCCCAACGCGAGCAATCAGCCCGGAGAGATCGCGTGGACTGACTTCCTACACGCCATGAATGCGATCGGGTTCGTGCCGGAAAAGCTGTATGGATCAGTGTGGCAGTTCACTCCCCTAGCAGGCAGCCAAGAGGTCGTAGAGCGCGCGATCTGCTTCCATGAGCCGCATCCTTCGGGCAAGTTAGCGTTCAGGACTGCGCGAAGATATGGAAGACGCCTAACTCGGACCTACGGCCTCAATAGGACTTCTTTTGTTCTGCCTTAAACTATCCTATTTGATAAATAACTGTACAGAGCAAGGCATGTGCATTTCAGTCATATATGCCTAGGTGTACTGTCAGGTGATAAAGTTGCCAGACCATAGAGGGGTGGTTATATCTATGATTTTGGCTGTATATACAGAGTATAAGACCTCTAGTCCCTTTAGGGACTCCCATTACCATATATCACATAGCCCACACCCTCGCAATAGTAACCACTATAGAGAGCTCTGCCACCACTCGCAACAGCAATAGAAGTATTAGTAGTGCGTTAATAACACGCCATGTCGGTTCGCGCTTCAAGGGTCGGCTGAAGCCCGCTAGTGCGTCGCCGCTGTCGTCGCTGCGTGCGGTTACTTCGACAAGGTCTCTCCTCTCCTAGCAGGTCCGCCCGTCGCGGGATATACTCGCGCTCAGGTTCTCTCCCTTGTCGCCACGCCCTTCAACCTCAGCCCTACTCCGTAGCTTTGTGCCTCGCGGTACTATCCGCAACGCCTATTATATGCATAAACAATTGCCCCCCAATACGCCCACCACCGCCGCCACTGCATACCCGCCAAACAAAAAGTCCAATCACTCCCTCCCTCCACCCTTCCACCCCTCACTCACTTCCTCAATCTACATCTCATTTCCAGTAGTACCAGGCGCACTCACACTGATTGGGCGCCTCGGTGGCGGCGAAGCGGAAGTAGTCCTTGTGCCAGTTCTGGATGCAGGCGTGGCAGCCGACCTTGCCCGAGGCGCACTCGCGGTCGGCGGCCATCATGGCCAGGCTGAGCTCGTGCACGCACGTGGCCAGCCGCGGCCGCTTGAACACGCACGCGCCCACCACCACGTCGTTGGACTTGGCCATGCGCACCTCGCCGCGCTCCAGCCAGCCGCCGTCCGCGCCCGTCGTCATCCAGTCCACTGCGCGGTGGGGGTCCCGTGTTAGAGAGGATTTCCTTTTGTTACGTTTGCTTGGGCGAGAGAATTGATTTGAATTGATTTTTTTTTTCGTAAAGAAGGGGTTTAGGGAAAGGGGTTGGGGAAAGGGGAGAGAAGTGAGGGGAGGAGAGTCCAATGGCACTTTCAAGGGTCATTGGCTTTGAATGAGATTGATTGGGAGAGTAAGACAGATGGGAATAGAATGCTTACTGAACATGGCGAGCGTCAGTGGGTAGTTGGTCAAGTTCATCATGGTGTGGCCCACGATGAATCTATTCCGGTGGTGCGGGTAGTGCCAGTGACAGTGGCCGGGACCCGGGAGAATGTCGTTATCGCCGTACTTATCATCGTCGTCATCGTCGTCTCCATCATTGTCGTCGTAGTCATGGTCAGGGTCGTCCTCTCCCTCGACACCATCGATGCTCACGTTAGCTTGGAGAAAGCGTCTGCCTAATAGATTGGAAGACGATATGTTCAGGTTGAGGGCATTGTCGTAGTCTATCACACCGTTGTCTCCAATGGGTATCTTATATACGCCGTCAGGCATATTCGACACGTCGTATCCGGAGACGGAGGCGGCGGCTCTGGCCATCCAGAAGAAGGCCGAAGCGAACTTCATCTTCATGTGTACGGTACTTTAGGGGGACTAGGAAAGTGGCAGATATATTCGGCCAAGTTAGCCTAGGGTGAGAATATGTACGGAAAGATAGGAAAGTCGAAAATCATGGAGATGATGATGCGGGAAAAGGGATGTTCGGTCAACGACCTGGGGAAGACTGAGGAAATACTTATAACACTTGATTATGCAGGGAAAACGTGTACGGAATAAAAGCGCGTGAGGAACTAGGTGTAAGGAATAAGGTGTATAAATAGACCAGTGATATATAACGAATGTTCTAGGGCATTTAACTACTTAGTCAACAGATTACATAAAGCAAGACCTATTTAATTAAGTAATTGCCACGAAAGAAGATTACATATTATATGATAGTTGTATAAATCGTGGGTATTATAATCCCATCATGCCGCAAGCTCATATTGATGGACAGACAACCAAACTGGCAGCTGAATAGCAAGAATCCGAAAAACGCATGCCTCCGTCTCAGCTAGGTCGGTATAACTAGATATACCTTTCCTAAGCCGAGTGTGAAAGCCTAACAATGGCTCATGATGTCACGGCATCACTAGCGAGTGAAACTAGAGAACTAATTATCGCACGTGGTAGAATCACAAGATGATGTTCCGAAACTATATTCCGTGGCTAGTATAATGAAGTTGCATCCTCTCGTGGATCTCAGGATTATAGTTAGCTGTGCTTACCCCTCTAAGAGATGCTAGGCATTGCGGCGATAGGAGTGCTACCAAAGTTTGCATCGAGCTCCGGTATCCATTCGCCCCTTTATCAATACCATCCTTGACTAGAAGACCTTTACCCCGACGAAGCCCTTACCGTAAAACCTAAGAAGCCATATGACCGGACCAACCAGTCCTCGCCGCTGTAGAACGATAGCTCAGAAACACCCTTCTGATCCCTAACCTAATCCACTTCCTAAGAACTCCCTCGCATCACGCATCAAAATCAACCGGACCAAGCTCCACCTTCGGCAAATGCGCCATATGAACCTTCGCGCTAGCAAAGGGTACAAACCGCGCACCAAACGGCCTCCCCTTCACCTGAGGATCCAGCGGCGGGTTCGCAGGCGTATCGAACGGCACCGGCCACGCGATCTCAGCAGCAGCAACGCGCAGCTCAAGCGGCGGCGCGCCGAGTGCCCAGATCGGGTTCTGGAGCTGCTGCTGCTGCGCTGCCGCGGCGCCGTAGCCGGCGACGACCTTGATCTGCGAGGGATCGATGGCGATGTTCCACAGATCGGTCGTCTCGACGACGTGGTCGCGCGTCTGCGGCGTCGTGCTCGAGCGCACGACGGTCGCGTTCCCGACGTACGTTACCGGGTCGCGCGTCGTCTCGTTGAAGTCGAGGGCGAGGCTGTAGAGCAGGGGGCCGTAGTACACGGCCGCGGTGTTGTTCGCACGGTCTACGACGCGCGGCTCCGTCTGCAAGTGGACGGAGAGCGTGCTCTGGCCCTTGGGCACCGCGAATCGCTGCAGGCCGGCGGCCGTGGGCGAGATCTTGGCGCTGGCGTCCCCCGACGGTCCGGTGGCGGTGCTCGACGAGTTGGCCCAGGTGGGGATGCGGACGTAGAAGGTGAAGGCGTCGTCGGCTGAGATGGAGTAGCTCAGGTCCATGCTGAAGGGGTAGTTGGTGTCGGTTGAGATGGTGACTTTGTTGCTGCTGCCTAGCGTGGTCGAGACTGTTCCTGGAGAAAGGAAAACGTGGGCGATGCCGCCGTCTTCTGTGCCGACGAAGGAATTGGCGAGGAACTTGGGGTAGCCTTGCGGATGATTCACGGCACAGCAGGGCTATGAACATATTTTAGCAACTTTTCGAGACGGCCTCTGAGAGATAATACTGACGTAGTCTGGTTCTAAGCCAAACACGTTTCCATAACTCCCGACATTATCCCACATCTGAGGTTGTACTGTGAGATTCCTTGCCCATGGCTGGGAATTGTCAGTGATTGGTCCTGTTTACTATACTCACAGAGTAACCCACCTGGTTTTCTTGCTGTACATATTGGTGTGACCACCAGTCAGGCCAGATCTGCCCCGGGAAGGCGTTGAATGCAGTCAGCTCTGCCCAATCCGCAATATCATTATCCGCCAAGTATTGGTATATCCACGCCAAGGAAAACATGACTTCCGTGGAGGTACAGAGTTCGGCACCCCTGTCAGGGTTCGAATCGGTCATTACTTCATCGCCAATGATAGTCCCAGCCAGAGACGTGTGATACTTTCCCACAAGGTCTATTGCCGTTCTAGTCTGGACCTTCAGCGCCTCGTCATGGGATGTGCGATATATAGCTAATGGAAACCGTATTGCTATCTCAGGTTAGCTTGCGTTTCGAAGTAACGCCGATACATCTCCTCTATAGTTGCTCTCACCCTCTGCCAAATTCACGCCGTGGGTGAAGAGCCACGGGTACGACTGCGCTCTTGGGGCGTACACAACCTCTGGGAAAACCCCCTCTACGAAGAAATTTCTCCAATCAACACCAAACTATAGGCCAAATATTAGCCATATGCATGAATTTTCGACGAGTATATGTGTCGTGGACTAGCATTCACTATACGTCTAAGGCCTTTATCTCAAAAGATCTGCACATTTCATGCGTAAAAGGGGTAACAAGAGGATTCAGGTTACATACTGCTACGTTACCCTGAATCATGAGATCCATGGTATCCCATATCAAGTTGGAGTTATTTTTAGGGTAATTCTCGTAAAGCCACTGCAGCGAGATATGCACTACAAAGCGTGGGGTTAGCTATCGTCAGTTCATAATTGTCTAGGAATGCATAAAGAATTCGGGGAGTTTCTCCGGCATGAGTATGGCCCTAAGAGGAGGTCCGTATACCCTCAGGGGGATGAAGGGGGGATATGAGAGGAAGATCATAATACCAAAGAATCACTGACTTTCGTGAGCCCTTGCTGCACCCCACCCAGCTCCGTCAAAAACATCATCCGGTTTTGGGATTAGACCTGTAAAGTTATTTTGAAGCATGCTGTGGGCGAGTGTAATGTATCGGTGCATGGCATCGACTATTCTGTCTGTCTCGGTGGGATCCGCCTGGGCGTATTGCTATGGGCAGTTATTAGTGCTTTGCTCGCATTATCTCAGAATAGATGAGCAAAGCGTTATGTAGAGCTAAGACTCGAGATAGAATTACCAGGGCCACCCCATCCAAGATTCCACCGGATGCTCAACATGAATAAGTTGACGGAGAGTCGAAGAGTACATACCATGAGTCCCAGCAATATGTAACATCGTCCCCATAATCCTCGGGTTTGTGGCGTTGTCTCTGGGCCAAGCCATCCGTCATCCTGTTGATGATCAAGGATATAGTCCATGAACGTTTTCACCTGACCCTTTAGCCTCGAATCGTCGAGACTGAACGCGAGAGGAACAAGTCCATTGAACCAATAGCCCGAAGATTCATGGAGAGTTGAGTATTCTGTATCGCCACCAATCCATTGTGAATCTTTTACATAACGATAAAAGTTGAATAGGTTCCCAGCAAGTCCGGAAGCTGACTTCTCTAACTGTTGCTGGAGCCACCCCTGAGGTTTAACTGATCCAAGAGGCAGGACTTGGTATACGGGCTGCACAACTAATTCCAAATCAGTTGAATTCTTTGACCTTTTCTGTCGTCACTCACGCTCATTATTATCCCTATTGGACACAGCCTGCTTGGTCTGAGGATAAGCGACCGTGCCCATGCCCAGAAGAGCCAGCACAACCCCAAGGGCTCTCCTCATACTGATGGAGGTAATCATCTAAAGGGTAGCGATATCCTAGAAGTAGACAGAAGTAATCTACGTGAAGCAGGCCTCTAAGCGAGATCTTAATGAAAACGAATAGTAATGCTATATTGGGTCGCTCATCGAGTTCTCAAGCCGATGAGATCCGCAGTGATATAATCCCCTAGGACAGAAGTATTCTAGAAGTCATACTCGATCATGAAAGAAGCTATGACATATAAGATGTGAGACCCAAGAGCCGGAAATTGTGGGTGCGCAGATATAATCCTTTGTTCTTTCCCACTTATACATGACGGGCCGGGCCTAGACGTATAATATACGATGATGTATGCAAGCATGAAGCTTAATACTACGCAGGTGTCTCCCCCGGCATTATCCCCGACGTCTTTCTGCCAACACACCAATCCAATCTCCTACTACTACCACTCAGATCAGATGGCTCTTAATTAGGCTGGTAACAATCAGAAGCCGTGTAACATGCATATGCAGCACGACAAGAACAGGGCCATGCTTCCCCGCCCGCTTCATTGCCATGCTCGGTGGCGATGCATCTTCCCCTCCGTTCCCCTCAATGATGATGGTCAAATGATCCCGTGGTCGTCCCGCACGTGGCCGCATCACATCACGTCACGGCCATGTCGCTTCCAGACCGATACAGGCCGTCGGTCTGTGGCCTTACCGGCATCGTTACCGGCATCGCACGGCTTGGCCGACTAGATGCATAGTTTTGATGCGACCAGTGGCCGCTAGATATCGTACTGATCTGCATGCCGTGTCTACATGTGTTGAGGAGTGTACACCCATTGGCGCGCTGTGTTGCCATTGAGTAATTTCATGGGGAGAGGTTTGCCGATCGATGTTTGCGATTGGTTCTTGACCGGCCACAACCTTAGGAGTGCCTAGAAAAAAACCGGAATCGCCATGCTCTCGGTCAACGTCCGACTGCCGCTTTTGGGATTCCGGGTACAAAGATCCGATCGTATCTTACCGATGTTGTGAGTCGCGAAGCGAATAAAATCTTATATGAACGTTCCCTCCGCTACCTATAAGCGTTATAATTATCAGATGAGATGATATCGCATCCCTTTTCCTTGCCTGCTCTGTGCTCACTGCTGGTCAAAGATAAACGGAGTCGAGATATTGTTCTACAGCCTGAGCTGACGTTTTGGGGTAAGGTATAGAACCTCATAGTTGCTGTGTATAGTAGGTTGTGAGTATTTCTGTACGTAAGTAAAGAAACATCCATGAACCCGACCTCGTAGAAGCGCAGCCCAGCAACTAAGCTTCATTCAAACAGCCTACCCGGCAAAGGCTACCTGGTAAGCATTTTAGATATGCTTCAAGGGGCGGATCGTACCATTAGCTAAGTAGCTAGTAGCGGGAGCTATTGGGCTTGGCGAGGGGGCCGTTGATATTGGCTGATCATTATAACCAATAGCAGCTTGACATCTTATCGGAGCTCTAATTACGTCAGGGCTCATGTCATGGTCTCCACCTTCTAACAGCAGGTACCATGCAGGGTAGGTAGTTGAGAATCTCGGCCGAGGAAGGATGAGAAAGTGGAATTGATCACGAAAACGCCGCTTAACTGCCATCTAATCAAAAAAAAAGAAAAAAAAGAAAAAAAAAGACAGAAGTCACTTGGCAACCCGTCCATATCGTTAGTATCGGGTGCTAACGGGTAATATGGGGGCCGAGCGCCGCATGACGACAACGCTCAACAGCTTTTTTAAGGACCTATTCTGCGGCTTAAGGGCAGTATGCATAGACCACGCCGGAATTAGGTACCTAAGGCAACCAAAAATAGGTACTAGTCACTTCGTACCCTTAAAGTTAGAAGCACTGCAGCTTGATACATTACGCGTAGATACCAAGTGAAAAAGGCTGTACGTTTCTTGAGGGCTTGATGGATCAAATGATACAGTATTAATTCATCGAACTACTTGACAATAGATGTTTAGCTAACAAAAAATGGTAGGAATGATGTACTTGTGATGCGTATGCCAGTATGGTTATAACCCTGACCCATCCTTACCTACCTAGGTATCTACTACAAGTATTACAGGAATATCTGTTTACCAAAGTAAACCACGACTTCCTCGGCGCAATTTATGTAGAGGGCAAGGGTACATCACATCAGAATCACATGTAGGTACCTAGGTAGGAGGTAGTCAAATGATACAGTTTCCCCGAGTTAAACATACACCTCAGAGGCAGGTACAAGGTGTGAAAAGGTTCGAAAGGAGGTAGCGAGAGAAGGTGCGCAGGTACATATAGTAAAAGAATCGGAAGGAAGTAGCTAGACTTTCATAGCATACTGAGTAGGTGCGAGTGTGGAAAAGCAAGGAGTGGGGGGGTGAGATCACTATGCTTTTTAATACGGCTACAGTCCCTCCATTTCCAACACAACATCTTCTTTCCTCAGCGAAAGCCCTTCCATGTGTCCTCAGTGAGGCACTGGTCGTACCGTCACCTGCGGTGGCGTGGCCTCAAGCTCAATTGCACACTACATACTACACACTATTCAAGCCTTGTATACTACAATCCATCATACTATTTCATACACTCGAGAGCTATGCTCTAGAGGTCGTCACTTTGTGGCATTTCTATCCGCAGAGATTCTCACCTTCGGTGAGCAGATCAACGTTCACTCCCGAAAACCTCATGGCGGAGATTCTCACCTGTGGTGGGGCAGATCTACGTCTGGGGCAGATCTACGTCCACTGCTAAAAACCCCATGACGGAGATTCTCACCTTCGATGAGGCAGATCAACGTTCACTCCTGAAAACCTCATGGCGGAGATTCTCACCTATGGTGGGGTAGATCTACGTCTGGGGCAGATCTACGTCCAATCCTGAAAAGCCCATGACGGAGATTCTCACCTTCGGTGAGGCAGATCAACGTTCACTCCCGAAAACCTCATGGCGGAGATTCTCACCTGTGGTGGGGCAAATCGACGTCTGGGGCAGATCAACGTCCCTCGACCTCTTGGAATCATCGACCAATATTTTGCACTTTAGGTTCTGGTTCAATCAACTCCGTCAAAATTCCACGGCAAACTCGTCGCTGGCCTTGCTTTCCCCCTTCGTTTGGGCCCTCTCCATCATGCTGTTCTGTACGGCTGGCAGTTTCACGATCTGAGGGGATCTACATCATCTCATCACCTCGTCACCTCTCATGTCGTTTAGGCAGTCAGCAGTTGAGGGATCGTCGTCATCCCGTCACATCCCACGTCGCTTGGGACTTGACTCTAAATCAATCCAAATCAACCAAAACCACCAAAACAACCAAAACAACCAAAACAATCAAATCAATCAAAACAATCAAAACGATATAGCAGGCTCTTTGTTAGCCTTGCTATCATGATGGTCTGCACGGCCAGCAACTATATGCTCTCAAGGGTGGTCGTCATCTCGTTCAGCCGTCACCTGCCACGTCGGTTGGGCCCTAAGGAACTGTGTTTTTCCTAGTCTCCAAGCCCTAAGGCACTGCGCTTTCCTCCCTAGGGAACTGCGCTTTCCAAGTCTTGGAGCCCTAAGGAACTACGCTTTCATAATCTTCGAGCCTTAAGGAACTGTGTTTTCTTGATTTTCGAGCCTTAAAGAACTACGCTTTCCTGGTTTTCGAGCCCTAAGGAACTGCGCTTTCCTACCCAAGGAACTGTGCTTTCCAAGTCTTCGAGCCTTGAAGAACCGCGTTTTCTTGATTCTCGAGCCTCAAAGAACTACGCTTTCCTAGCCTTCGAATCCTTCGCACTGCTTGTACCAGACTACACCACACACTACGACTCGACTTCCAACAAGGTATTAAATGACTTCACATCGTCTTTCTTTCATCGACCCTCCAAAATCGCCTGCTGGCAGGAGAATTGAGTGTGGGTTAGGGTGGTATTCTACTATGAAGTCGGATAGGTGGACGGTTATTTAATCCTTTGTTGTACAGTGATGGCTTCATTTAAGCCTCGCCGGAGCGGGTCTCGTATTGTTGGGGGTTTCTAGAGGGCAATGCAGTTGTGCTAAGGAGTATGGCTAAGGTTCAGAAGGAGATAGTCAGACACCTACGGTATATAGCAGGCTTCGTCACGGCTACAATCCATATCCAATGCAACACCACTTATCCCACAAGTCCACTCTTAGTTTTCTACCTATTGTAGGACCCTTTATCCGCAATCTCGATGGCAGGGCTAATCTATAGGGTTACCACCTAGCTGGGACGCCAAAGGCATGTGATTAGCGCCGACGTTTTACTGTCACACCCGCTACTGTACGCTAGACCCCGCGCAATACGGGCTGCATACTAGATACCTAGGTAGGTAAGTGTTTACCTATGTAGGTATCTAACCGAGAGTTCAGATGGTTCTTGAATTCAGCCCCTATATCGGCTATATGATTTACAGCTGGTGCCAGATGCAATACTGTACATGGGACTCTAGCTGCATGTAGGTACCTACTATATTGGGGCTGAAGCTGAGCAAGGAAAGCAGATAAAAGGCCCGTCGCACTCCTCCCAAACCTTGTATTTCAACACCGCTGCCCGTTATATTCTGCGTATAGTCTTACGGTTGTCTAATTAGAGTTTAAAGGGAGGAAAAGAGTCAGGTACGTCACATAGTGTCCGAAAATTGTCGTACCTTGCCATACCTACGTAAACCCTCCCCCCCCCTTAAGCTCCAACTTCTACGCTACTGTAGATAAGTGTCTCCCTCGCGGCGCATCGCATACCAGTGTAACCCTTGTCCCCGGGTGGTACGACCCAATAAGCATATATCTTCGGAATCGACGTTCCACGCCCTTTCTTCCAACATCAAAACCGGCTCGACGTCAGCTCACAAGCCCAAGGACTAACGCATCTCAGCTCATCTAATACAACAACCACACCCTCACCATGTCTGCATCTGAAGTATCCCACGGCCGCGGCGGCGCAGGCAACATCAACCCCGACGACACGCAATACGTCGACGGCGAGATCGTGCGTCAGGGCGATGTCGGCACCCACGGCGACGGCGCATACAGCACCGGGCGCGGAGGTACGTCATCTATCCCTCTCGCAATCACTTGCCCTCCTCGCCATGCCACTACACGACTGCAGCCATGCCATCTCCCAATCCCCATTCCATTTCAATCCGTTCCACCCCACATAACCCAAGCCGGCTGACTGGCTCACTAACTCCCCACCCGCCAACAGGCGCGGCAAACATAGGCGACAAGGAGGCCCCCGCCATCGCGCGCGCGGACAAGGAGGTGGTGCCGGCCGAGGCGATGCGCGCCTCGCTCGACGGCGACTTCCACACGGGGCGCGGCGGCGCGGCGAACGTCGTGCACACGCCCGAGCCGGCCAAGGGCGAGGCTGCTGCTGCTGCGGCGCCGGCTGCGAAGCCACCGAACCAGGGCCTTGCTGATAAGCTGAAGCACAAGATCTTCAACGCCTTCAAGAAATAGACGAGACGCGAAGGGAATGCGTAGTTACTAGGCGGATGGCATAGATGTGGTTGAGGGGGGGCTGAGAGGCGGGAGGCTGGAATTGGGATTGCATGCGTTACGAATTCATAGGGAGGGAGCTCGCGGGCAAAGGGCAGCATTATGTTCTTTTTCGTTTCTTGCTGACGGAGAGAATGCGCGCGCATGCGATCGATCCATTGGTTGATCGCGCTGTTGTCTGCATGTTGTCGTCTTGGTGGTTTTATGGGTGGATGAGTTTTTCTTTCAATGATATCCGCTTCCGTTGCCGCGAGACTCGGCTTGGTGATTTACAATGCGTGATGTGAAATTCGTCTCTCTTGTTTCTTCTCTGTCTACCCCGTTTTCTCACAGCATGCTTATTACTCTTTGACGTTCTCGTGGTGGAAACTTAAGGTTCGGATGTTATATTCTCTGTTTGTAAGGGCAGATATGTACATGATAGGTGATTGCTCGATCGAGCACCGGACAACCTGAATGAGATATGCTGCGATGCTAAGCTAAATCCTAGGGTTACCGCCGGCAGGGCACGCACTTCGCCCGAGACAAGTTGGGCCCTTCCATGTCCTCCTTCCATCTATTTCAGAGAGTTGGCGACGGCGGTGTACGCGGCCTTGGGGTTGAAGTTGGAGTCGAAGAGGAGGGGGCTCGAGCTCGCTCTCCACGAGTCCTGCGAAACGTCAGTTTTTGCACAACCATGACACGCATTCATCTCCCACATCAAACAAGACCATATAAAAAAAAAGAAGAAAAAGAGGGCGTCAACTCACAGGGTCCCGCACACCCCAGACAGTGATACCGACACACTTCGGCTCATCGAGACAAGCCTTAGTAACAGCAACATAGTCATTCGCCGGCGCGCCCACGATATCGACCTCGGTAAACGCGACCTCGCCCACGCCCGACGCCGCGAGCGCCTTGATCGTGGCGCCCGCCTGCGCGGCCAGGCCAGCCGTCAGATGCGCCTGGGAGCCGATGCCGTCGATGGGGACGCCGGCGGCGATCCACTTCTTGACGTGCGCGACCATGCCCGTGGTGACCTTGGCGTAGTTGGGCTGGTCGAGGTTGTAGTCGTTGATGTACAGCTTGACGTCGGGGTCCGCCTTGCGCGCGGCCTCGAAGGCGATGCGCACGAAGTCCTCGCCGAGCACCTGCGAGAAGACGGAGCTGCGGAGGGAGCCGTCTTCGTTGAACATCTCGTTGACGACGTCCTGTGGACAATCAAGAGAGTGTGGTTAGTACCCGCACGTTATTGAGTGGGAGGACGGAGTGAGAGCGTGTGTGTGTGTAAGAGAGAGAGAGAGAAAGCTCACCCAGGCGTAGATCTTCCCCTTGTACCGCGTCACCAGCGTCGTGACGTGGTTCTCGATGACGCTCGTGAGCGTGGCCTTGTCGCGGATCTGGCTGACCCAGCCCGGCAGCTGCGAGTGCCAGACGAGCGTGTGGCCGCGGATCAGCTTGCCGTTCTTGGTCGCCCAGTCGACGAGGTAGTCGGCCTGCGCGAAGTTGAAGTTGCCCCTGCTAGGCTCGGTCGCGTCCCACTAGAAAGCACACGTTTCCCCGTCAGCCCCTGGATCATCTTATCATATCTTGTCGTCGGATGGACCGGCCCTCGTCACCCTACCTTCATGCTGTTCTCCGGCGTCACCTGCCCGAAGTCGGACTGGATGACCGCGGCCGACTTGCCCGTCGACAGCCGGCTCTGGTCCGCGCACGACCCGTAGTACTTCTTGCCCTTGGCCTGGATCAGCGTGTTGATGCTGTCCGCCGCCTGTCTCTCCGACACCTCGGCCGGCGCGGCCATGGCCACGATGGGCGCGAGGAGGAGGAGGAGCGCTGACTTCATGATTGCGTCGGATTCGTCGTCGTCGTCGTCGTCGAGATTGGATTCGGGTTGATGCGGCTGTGCTACTGCTGCTGCTGCTCTCTAACCAATACTATACTTTTCTGCCTGCCCCGAGCCTTTACCTAAGGGAAGAAGAAGCCTTGGTGTTTATATAGGCTTCGTCATACTAAATGGAGCATATGGCCCGAGGGCACGGGAGTCTTATCCTCCGTTCCATAGTTGGGCCCCGTATATTAAACTGTAGATATGAGCGGTGGTAAAATAGGGGGGGTTACGGCGAGTGCTGTATCGCTTCTCGGCGAGAGGTATAATTTAGCATCCTTTCACAATACTGGCGGGCTGGGCTATGATGTCGCTGGTAGGGCGAGAAGACGA
Source organism: Hypoxylon argillaceum (assembly GCA_022495175.1). NCBI lineage: Eukaryota > Fungi > Ascomycota > Sordariomycetes > Xylariales > Hypoxylaceae > Hypoxylon > Hypoxylon argillaceum. The sequence goes on from MU378146.1 coordinate 34,849, forward strand.
CCCCAAGAGGCTCGGCCAGCATGGCGCTACAGGGCGAGGCGATAAGTGGAGATTGGGCCGATTGGCATTGGAAGCTGTGTCCTGAACGTGGCAGAGCGGTGGGCGTGTGGAGCGCGAGGCATGTAGATCATGGCGGCAAAGATATAGCCTGAAGTCTGCACGGGGCTCGATATTCCCCGAGCAGCGAACGGCTAAGCAGGGCCGAGCCAGGAAGAACGAGGCTAGGCCGTAATTTTCATGTTATATTCCTTCTTGTCCTTGCCTTGGTATGGCATGACTCTCCGATGGTAGAAGACTGCTTTGTAGATTTAGAGATATAGGGGGGGCGGAAAGGACTTGTATGAAACCGCCAAAGCTACGATACGAAGCTTATATTCTTCAGCATGAGATGAGTATGGGATTCGGGTATATACTACCTAGGTAGCGCAGAAGTGAGTGAAGGAAAATATCATGTAGCTTTCATATCTGTGCTATCTAATAATAGCAATCATTGATATCTCGTGAAAGCTGTTTGAAAAAGGAACATGCTGTCGGGATGCGTCGACGTGTGAGCGCAATAGCCCCTCAATATGGCTAAAACGGGCGAACAGCATGAAGATCAACCTGTGATTAGCTCGGGGAACGGCTACAGTTCGCTAGATCGCCCGGCAATCTGGATGATTATCGCTGGAGAAACGACGGGTTGCTACCAGGAATAGACCAGCGTCTCGAGGTGCTCGAAGGAGGGGGACACGATGGAATATCAGTTAACCCGGTAGCTGGAGATGTAGTAGATCAGACGGCTATGGTCATGTATATCAAGACACTTGCTTCCCAGCCTCAAGAGCCATCTATTCTGGTTGCGAACAGATGTCCTGCCGGCTTGGAACAAATGGCGACTTATAGCTTGCCAGGTGAAGTATGAATAGGTGTGGAATGACCGTTGTCTTTTTAAGGGAATAAGAGAATAAGAGAGATATTATAGGAGATATTATTAGACTCTTACCTTTTCATATATATGTACTATAATTCCCCCTCCCTTTTTCAAGCTTTAGTTATTATGTACTATCAAGATGATGGATTATGACAGTCGAGCATGACCCTAACAAGGTCTCATTTGTACCATTCACAAAGGATCATCATTACGGTGATAATACCGTAATTGCGCGGCGTTATACCAATCCCTTGAAATGAACGATTAAACAAACCGTTTCATAATAGTATCAGTCTACTATTCGCGCAAGGCGATAATTTAACTCGGTTACCTAGGTCATGTATCAAAGGCAGAACAGGAGTGGGATTGATAAGTCCAGTTTCAATATCCAGGTACTAAATTGTCCCCTCAGCATGAAAGGCAAGCCGAGAAAGGAGTAGAAACGTAATAAAAATAATAGTAAGCTAGACAGACGCTCAAGTAGCAAGGATATTCCCTACTTATCGAGGAGAAGATGAAGTACATAGTAGATAGTAGTAAATATATCCATTTAAAAGCTGTAGGAGTGCGGCGACAGTGGGCCTATATTGACGCTATAGCTGCTACAGATCTATCTATGTAGATACTTGTAAGTTTAATGCAACCAGGCATGCTTAGCTACACAGACAAGGGAGGGGATTTCAGGTAAGCCTCATCGATATCATTTTCTTTTGAGACCAATATACCACACCACAGTACCAGGCTATAAGTATACATAGTAGATATTCATTTCCCTTTGACTCCAATTCCCCACGGTAACATACCTAACATACCTACCTACCTACCTAACATCCATTGTATGTACACCACACCACGCTACATCGGGTACCTAGTGGGTAGATAGTGTATAGATAGATACTTCCCTGACTGGTGTCAAGCGGGCATCAAGCGGGCATCAAGTGAGCCGCGGGGTGAACTAGACCAAGCATGATAGCGATTGTCCGGTGGCCATCCTAAAATGGAGAGGACGGGCCCGCCTGACCCCATCTTGGCAGCAGAACGAGGGGTTGGGCGCCGGGTCGGGGTGATCAGTTATGGTGGTCAGTACGGTGGTCAGTTGGGTCAGTTGGTTCAGTTGGTTCAGTTGGTTCCCTCACTCTGGGAAGCTCGGGTGCTTTTCTGAGGCGGGTTTGCTGCTGGGAGAAAGATACCAGGTTACAGATATAGTAGGTAGGCATGGAGCCATCCCGTCGATAGCATGTTCCTCCAAACTCCTGACTTATTGTTCTACCTACCTATCTAGATACCTATCTACTCCCTCCCTCCCTCTCCCTTTCATTCTTCCTTTGTTAGTGGTGGACTGTGGGGAGGCCTTTCTTCTCTTCCCTCGACTTGATATCCATCCTCCTCCGTGTCCATTTACATATATATCGAAAAGCAAGCCGGCCTACTTACCGAAGAGTATACTCGTGTCGCATAATGCCCATGAGTACAGTGCATTGCTATATCGCAGCAAGGAAAGCGTATGAAGTGTCGCATCACGGTACACACGCACGACACATTGAATCTACCCACAGATTCTCCGGGGAAGTAGGGAAATTAAGGAGGTTGCGCAGGGAAGGATTGCCGTCATCGCGACAAAAAAGATAAAGAAACATCTGACCCAAGATACCGACGTTCTCTATGCCTTGAATCTTTTCGACGGGAGACAACGCGCACGCTATTCCGAGATGATGAATGAGAGCCACGGCCGACCATTGAGGCGATAAGAGACAATTAGATAATCTTGTACTAAACAAGGAGGGAGCTGTAAGTGCTGCGTGAACGAGGCCATCACGAACAGGAGTTTATCGTGGTGCATGAAAAGCAAAACTGACCATGTCTCATTGGACAGCCGGCACTTGAAAATATACTTACAAGTTACAGCACATATCGAGGATTAATTGGTGATCAGGGGCGAGATAACCTTGGGTATATTTACCTAGGTAGACCATAGTGCTGTACAGTGACGCCATTCCCTTACCCCATAGGTAACTGTGGGTAGCTCTCTTTCAGCTCCTGGGCGGCGGCTCCCAGGCGGCTCCTGTCCGGTGACGGTGCCTAGCTCGGGCACCCCCGGCCCAGTGCAGCCAATCACATAGCTCCTATCAACCACTAAGCCGTACTTGCTTAGAGCACCTACCACAGGCAGGCAGTGATGGTTCCCCCGAACGAGCAGCAGCTGCGGCGGCCACCGCCAAACCCTCGCCTGCTTTCCGTTCAATCGATTGCGTCCAAGTATTCCATCCGTTCTCATTCTTCATCATTCGAAGCCGACGATGAACGTTCCACGACCACAGCCGAGTCTTTCAGAATGAGTCCACGGCTTAGCATCGACAGCGGGGATAACGTACCACCCAACCGTCGCTATCCCGGCGAGGACATCCGCCCTACGAGTACTAAAGAGCTGTCTGGCTGGTACATGTATGCTTTTGCTGCCGAAACCTATGTGATCTGCGGTGAGTGCAACATCCTTTATCCCAGTTACGCTACAGCACTGCTGTAACTCGCGACCGACGTAGAATAATAGCAGCTGACTTGATGCATAGGTATCTGTAAGTATCCGTCAAGAAATATCCCTAGCTACCGTTCCTAGACATCCCTTACGATGACTCGCCTGCCCGCACGAAGCTTACGTGCAGCGCAATAGCCTCCTTCATACCGATCCTCCTAGAGAGTCTAGCTAGAGAGAATGGTGTTCTTCTCTCCGATCGCGAAACGCCATGCGGCGACAGCGCCCAGAAACACGGCCGCCACGAGGACAGCCAGTGTATTGTCTCCATTTTAGGAGTCGACATCAACACCGCCAGCTTTGCCATGTATACGTTCAGCATAAGCGTGCTGTTGCAGGCTCTGCTGGTAGTAAGCATCAGCTGCGCAGCCGATCACGGGAATTATCGAAAACGCCTCCTGCTCACCTTTGCTTGGACTGGCAGCCTGTGTGTGATGTGTTATATATTCATTTCTAAGGAAATATATCTGCTTGGCGGTCTGCTTGCCATCATATCGAACACCTCGTTCGGTGCCTCTTTTGTATTGCTTAACTCTTTCCTACCACTTCTCGTTCGTCACCATCCCCTTGTTCAGGAATCAGCCGCAGGATTCCCGATTGAGGATGGTGGTGATGATCAACTACCCGATTCTCAGTCTCTAGCAACGTCGCCTACTCTCATCGAGCACCCGCTCAACAACTCAGCGACCCCTTTGCTCCGGCCGAACGACACCGATTCAGAATACGACGGGCTACTACGCGTCCCGACTCACGAGGAGCTGACCTCCATTGAGCTGAAGCTCTCGACCGAAATATCAGCGAAGGGCATTGGTATCGGGTATGGAGCAGCGTTATTCGTTCAATGCGTATCTATTTTATTGCTCGTCGCCTTAGGGAGCTCAACATGGTCACAACGCGTTGTCTTGCTATTTATTGGATCATGGTGGGCTATCTTCACGATACCGGCAGCCATGTGGCTGAGACCGAGACCTGGCCCTCCCCTGGCCACAAACGGTTACCAGGGGTCAAAGGCCTGGCTATCCTACATAGCCTTCTCCTGGAAGACTCTGTTTCGCACAGTTATGCTGGCCCGGCGCCTCCTCGATATCGTTCTATTTCTGGCTAGCTGGTTCCTTCTCTCTGACGCAATCGCAACAACCTCTTCCACCGCTATCCTATTCGCCAAGACACAACTTGGCATGAAGCCCTGGGCATTGGGGTTTATTAATGTCATATCCACCACAACTGGTGTCATTGGTGCCTTAAGTTGGTCGTTTGTCTCTCGACATTTCAACCTCAAACCCCATCAGACTATCCTAGGGTGCATTGCCCTTTTCGAAGTGATTCCTATATATGGTTTGCTAGGCTACCTGCCATTTGTTCAGCGATGGGGGGTGGTTGGTCTCCAGCAGCCATGGGAAATGTACCCGTTGGCTGCCGTCTATGGCCTTGTCTTAGGAGGTCTTAGCTCCTATTGTCGATCCCTTTTTGGCGAACTCATCCCGCCAGGATCCGAGGCCGCGTTCTATGCGTTATACGCCATTACCGATAAGGGATCGAGCGTATTTGGCCCTGTCATTGTCGGTGCCATCATTGACGCCTACGGGGAGATTCGGCCAGCTTTCTGGTTTTTAGCACTGCTAGTCGGACTGCCTGCTCCCATCATCTACTTTGTCAACGTCGAGCGTGGTAAATCAGAAGGCGAGAAACTCGCAGAAATAATCGAAGGATTTAAGAGTGGCGGGAATGCCCATGGCAATGGATCGGTTAATGGGGAAGAGCGTCAGGGAATGTTGGCAACTTATCAAGGGGACGAGTAAGAAAGGGGTTCATTGCGATCCCCAACTTCGCCAGAGAAGGAGCTTTTTTTCCTTTCTTGATTCGATTAAGCATAGCGATGGCGTTGGCTGCCCTTTCATTGAAGAACATGGATCGTTTTGGGCACTCGCCTTCTAATCAATCGAGCAAGGAATTAATATGTATAGGAACTGTGTCAGTTTCACTCACCTACCTAGGCTGTTGCTTACATGAACGGCGTATGTTGGCAACGGTCGAAATAATATACAAAGTGCATATAACTGGCATGCGCCTCTAATTTCGCTATACCAATGAACAGGACCAGGCTAAACGCCATGCTATTTCCCTCATGCATTTAATAGCATTTAATAGCTAGCATAGCCCTGTCTGCTCGCGTTATACCGAACTTTTTTGCTATGTAGCTAGCAAGACTACAATCAGCCACGTCCCAATAGTCCGGGCGCTTCGTAGTGCATAGCACCACATACCACAGTTTAGGTACCGGAGTATTCTGTATGCCAACTAATAATAGGTAAGCTTAATCTCTTTATGCTTAGCTGCACATAGTTTACTATAGGTAGCTATAATAACTCGCTCACTTGCCCAGTAAGAGTTAATAAATAAATAGTAATTCTCGCAATTCTTTATACCATGTAGCAATTTAAATGAAAACATGTGCTCAACGTCTGATATGCTGAGTACTGTTTACCTGCATAGGTAGGTGGTAACCTACAAGGCAACGGTTTATCGTGATTGGACAAGGAGGAGACTGACTGGGCTACACAAGCACTTCGTGGAGGGCGGTCACCCCCAACATGCCAAGAATGGTAGGCTGGGATCCGTGGGCGATTCATGGGAAAGGCTAACACAGGGGACGGACTTGGGGACACAAGAGCACAAGGGATAATAAGTATAAGTGGTCGGTGCTACAGCAGACCTACATGCACTTACTCTGTACCTAACCTAACCTTAGTGCAGATAACTACCTGGCCTAGGTACCTACATAGGACCTAAGTGACTGGGTACATGTAGTTTCCATCGGTTCCCTTCCCCCCCCCTCGATTCATTCCCCCGCCACCTTAATAATTGAATAAGAATAATTCTATTTCCGGCTTACCAAGGTAGCTCGTACCTAACCTATCTCCATCCATGTAGCCATCAGTCTTGCCTCTTCGTAGATAGACACGTTCCCGATTTTCGTCTCCCGCCTCCCGCCTCCCGTGCCCAAGTCCCCCCGTTCGCCCCAAGTTCCAAGTCCCCAGTCTTGCAGTCTCCAATCTTCGTCACCTGTCCACCAACGGAGCTTCATCAGTTGGATCTCAACCTGGATCTCAACGGACACAGGCCGCATCTTAGTAACTACAGCACCAACGAGGGCGGCGTACGGGAGCAGAGAGCTACGCGACACCGTCGGTCTAGGGCAGCTGGTTGTGCGACGAGTTGTGCTTGGCGCTGCCCGTGGGATCAATTGCGCGACGGAAGAGGAGCAGAGGAGCCAGTTTTTTCCTCCTCACCCGACACGCAACGCGCCATCAGCCCAGGAAGCTCTGCTGGAGTGAGCCGGGCATCGCGTCTATCTCTCTCTAAGCTTCCTCCTCTTGCTCTGCATCGATCGCTACCAACTGTCCCCTCGCATAACTCGTTCGTCGTACCCTTCGATTTCACACATCGCGAAAGCGACTCGAAAAATCATTTTATCGTTGCGCGTCTTATTGCGCGTCTCGCTGCCCGCCCGTCATGGCAACAGCTCGCAAACGCCCTCGGCCCGATGAGGACACCCAGGCCGAATGTCCCTTCACCGTAACCCATCCCGATCCAAACGAGAGGGACAAGAAGTCAAAGCGCAGGCGGCAGGAGTCCGAGGACCAACCCGTCCCCAAGATACCCCTGCAGGCCTCTCCCTTTTCTCCGATGGGCAAGTTCAAGGACCCCAACAACACCATGGATAGGTACTATCAAGTTCATCCCCACCAGAAATGGATGGACATGACTCGCTATAATAGTTTTGTTCGTATGTCGGCACGCCCCAGTCGCCTTCAGCCACTATTCCCCCAGCTAACAAGTTGTTTTCAGTCAACGGCGTTAAGTATTATAGCGAAGGTTTTATTTTTGTCGCGAACAGCTCCACGATCGAGCGCCAAAAGAACCCCGGCGAGGCGCGACAATCCAGGCAAAAGTCGGATGATGACTGGGTAGCCAGGATTCTCGAAATTCGTGCGAGCGACGAGCACCACGTGTATGCCCGCGTATATTGGATGTATTGGCCAGATGAGTTGCCACAGGGCACCCAGGAAGGGAAGAAGTCCATTCAGGGGAGGCAGTCCTATCACGGCCAGAACGAGTTAATCGCGTCCAACCACAGTATGTGCGATCCATGATCCGTCGATTATGCCCGGAAGAGCAGGCACACTAACATTCTGGCAGTGGACGTGATCAACGTTGTCAGTGTGACTGCGCAAGCTACAGTGAACCAATGGGACGAGACGAATGAGGACGAAGTGCAACAGGCTTTATATTGGCGCCAGGCATTCGATGTCCGTAGCATGGAGCTCTCGGTAAGACGCGATCCTCGTCTAGATAGAAGTGCGACAAGCTGACAAGATACTAGTCTGCGCTACCCCGATGCAAATGCAACCGCCCCGAGAACCCCGATCACCAGCTAATCAACTGCACCAACACGGACTGCAGAAAATGGCTACACGATGACTGCATCGTCCACGATGCCCTCATGAAAACGTTTTCGCGCCTCGGAGCCGACAAACCTCATAAACCGGTGCGAATGAAGAACGAAGATCTGGGAAGTGCTACCCGACCTCTTAGTCCGAGCGAGTCCGGGGCAGCCCAGACGGCTCAGCAGTCGATAGATGTGAAGCCGGAGGACCAGAAAACCATCAAGCTCGCAGATGTTGAGAGTGCAGGGTCGTCGGTAAAGGTGGACAACCGCATAGTACCGACCGCCACGGGTACGGAGCCGAAGCGCAAGGGGCGCCCTCGGAAGTCGGAAATACGCGAGGTGGTCAATCCCAAGCCGTACGAGGGGCTGTTCTCTGCCGTTATTAACGACACAGCACCCCCCGTAATCGAGATTCGGGATCTCCGTGAGAACGTGTCAGGTGGCGAGAAGTCGTGGACGGAGCCCATCCACTGCCTCCTCTGCAATGCTGAAATCCAGTGACAGTTGCTACTAGTCGAAAGCTCGCAAGGGAAGCCCAATGACATAGGTTCCCCGTACGGGCGTATAACCTATATCTCGCGTCTGGGATTTTGGAATTTTACATCTCCGGTGTTGGTTTCCGGGTGGCGTTCTGGAACAATGATACCCTGCAATTTTGCTGCGGGGAGATTGGTTTCCTCTGTCTCCATGTGCGTCCGTCGCAGTCGACGCTGAAGATGATGCTTATGCAGTCGGTTGACGAGCAGCGAGGCATCATTCCATCGAACGTTCACAACGTAGTGTTGACTATGTTGACCCTTCGCGCAAGTGGAAGCTGTTCGCTACACTTGTGCATGGATAACATCAAGGCTCTGGGTCTAGCCCTGAAATAGAAGTTGCAAGGTAGTGGTTAGACTTCGTTCATGGCTCTCCAGACCATACCTATGTTTCATGGGAAGACTTGTATATATATACAAATATGTTCGGCGCGCGAAAAGATCCTGTGGCGATAGCTGTTGGGCCGAGGATGCGCAATGGCGTGGCATGGCATTGTTACAGATTACCATGTTTTCTTTTTTTTGTTCCGTATTCTGCTAGCTGGTTGGTTCACATCTTATTGGCTCAGTATGGTATACTTATCCCATAAAAATAAATACTATTATAACATGTGCACAAGACCAACAAACAAAAAGGTATAAACTGCTAGATAGGACTGTCTTGTACTATATACAGTAAGAGCAGGTGTCTTTCTCCGTTGTTTGTTGGCTAACCTAGGTACCTGGCAACAGCTCACTTTAGTCTCCACTTTATTTAAACCAGACAGAGACGAAACGATCTAGACTTAGGTACCTAGATAGGGACCTGTCTCACCCACCCACTTAATAACAACCCCACCATTGCATCGTCCTCCAAATACTCCATACAGCATATACACACCTACCCAAGCTCCTTGACGCCAAACGACAAGATCGAATCCCCGGAATTCACACTCAGAGTCGAACCTACAGCCCGAGCCATTCACCTCTCACAATGGCGGCCGCCGACCCCTTCGACTCGGCACTGTATGTCAACCCCTCCCCCCAACGTCTAAGCGGTCTACTCTATCTGCCAGCACCCATCATGCAATCTGCCCAACGAGCCGACGGCGCAGGCTCTTGCCTTGGCGTCTTGATCCCTCCATCACATTCTCACCTCCCCTCTCCCAGCTCCCTCTTACCCAGAACACTTATCACTACATTACCTCCCTCCCACCCAACAAGCGAAGGACAAGGAAGCTAACCTGATGTCTACCCCAGCGACCTCCTCCGCCGCCTCAACCCAAAGCACACCTCCGCGCACCTGAACGCACTAATCGCCCTCGCGCCAGACCTAACCGAGGACCTGCTGTCATCCGTGGACCAGCCCCTGGCGGTGCGGCGCTGCCGGCAGTCGGGGCGGGACTACCTGCTGTGCGACTACAACCGCGACGGCGACAGCTACCGGTCGCCCTGGAGCAACGAGTTCGACCCGCCCCTCTTGCAGGACCCTACTCCCTCCTCCTCCTCCTCTGGTGGCGATGGGGAGGATGGTGGGGCGGGAACGGCAGCGGCAGCGGCGGGCCTGCCGAGCGAAAAGGTCCGCAGGATGGAGATCAGGGCGAACGAGGCGTTTGATGTCTACAGGGAGCTCTATTATGAAGGGGGGGTCAGCAGTGTTTATTTCTGGAATTTGGACGATGGGTTTGCGGGTGTTGTGCTGTTGAAGAAAGGTGAGTTGCGTCTGGTTTTCTAAGTCTTATCTTACAGGAACAGCAGTACAGCCGCCATAAGACCTCTCCCACTAATCGCGTCCGCAGTCGCCACGCCCGGCACCAGCAGCAGCAGCAGCAGCAGCAGCGAGGGCACCTGGGACTCGATCCACGTCTTCGAGGCCATCGACCGCGCGCGCTTCACGCAGTACAACCTGACCTCGACCGTGATCCTGTCCCTCTCGACCGGCACCCCCTCGCTCGGCGACATGGACCTGTCGGGCAACATGACGCGGCAGATCGAGATCGAGCTGCCCGCCGAGAACGACGAGCAGCAGATCGCCAACATCGGCAAGCTCGTCGAGGACATGGAGCTCAAGATGCGCAACCTGCTGCAGGAGGTGTACTTCGGCAAGGCCAAGGATGTTGTCGGGGACTTGCGGAGCGTGGGCGCGCTGAGCGAGACGGCGAGGGAGAGGGAGGCGCAGATGGATATTATGGCTAGTATGAGGCGATGAGGCGTTAGTGAAGCGGTCGAGTTAGGAGGGGAGAATCAGGCGTCGATGGGATAGGGGCGCTCATGGGGGTAATGAGATGCTATGGGGAGTATACATGACATGATATGACAAGGCGTCGCGTGTTCCGTCCTTTAGGGGAGAAAAAACTACTACTTACCTACCTATCTACTAGAGCAGCAGGCGTTCAGATACAGGTCGCGTGCTGCATGTTGGTCTTTTGGGCATACATGCGAGAATTGATGTATGTACGTCGAAGATGGAAATCTCCATCATATGCAAGCATATCTCTACCTCTGGTGTCAAGTGCTCTTTTGATACTACTACGTAAACTTTTGGATGCTTGAGCTTGATATTTATGTCGTATTTTGCCTTTGCTATGTGGTGGTATTGTAGAGTGAGGTAGTGGTAGTGAAGAGTAGTAGTATTAGCTGCTTGGGATAGTACTATTCTGATGAGATAGATTACGGGATGTATGTGCGTGCGTGCTACGCGGTAAGCCAGCTGGAGAAGGAGAGTTATTTACTTTATGGGTTTTTCATGCTTTCTGTTCATTTGCTCTCTTGTCTCACTTCTTACCTTCATCTATCGTGTTATTGCGCCTTGAGGCAGTTTGAGTGTTTCAGGGGTAGATGGTTGATAGAAAGACAGGCAGGTGGAGTGGTTATTGGAGCCGGTTGAAAAAAGGATAAGCCTTGACATGATTGTTCCTGTTGTTCTACTCGGAAACTATTGGGCGTGGCCTTGGTTGTGCATGTACGGTTGAGTTGGGAAGGGAGCGGCGGTATCCTGAGTGATGTCTATCGGAGTGGTTAGGAGGATTTCCAAAGGAGTGTCTATAGTGATATCCTGTGCATTCCATCTCCCCTTCCACGACAGAAACGCCAGAGAAACGTCGTCGTTTGAATATCTCGAACGCCTTGGCGTGTCCATGCTTACTACCGAAGTGAGATGAAAATAGCGATTCTACTTTATCCTACTCTGCCTACCTACATCCCCATGCCATATTCATCCCCAACGCCCGAGGAGATAGTCAAATCCAAATATCCAGCCCGGGAAATGCCGTCCAAGCCCCTATGCTGTCCCAGGGTAATCATGTCGTGCTCTCTACCTAAGCTGTAGTGAGGGAGGGCCTGATGTCATCTACCCAGTGGCGTTTCTCATGAACTGCTCTGAGCAACAGCTGGGCGGTGGGCTCGTAATACCTCTGATATTTTGTTTGCTGGATAAGGTAATGTTTTCATCGGTCTCGAAAGCAGGTGCGTCTATTCAAGTAACTCATGTACATACAAATTGATCCTTGCTGCCTCTTGGCTCGGCCTGTCGTATTTACGAGCTCGGTTATAGATCAATTGCCGTGGGCTGGCACACATACACATATGCATACATACGCTAAGGGAAGTAAGTGTGGGAGCTGAGTTGTAGCCTTGTTTTTCTTTGCTCCTCGCTTGGTCGGTAGGTAGGTAGGTAGGTAGGTAATTGACTTGTAAGCGACTTGCATGCATGCAGGTTGATGTACTGTATGTATGTCTTATTTCTCTCGTCTCTGCATGCCCAGGTTGGTAAATGAGATATCTATTCATGGCTTATCATAAGATTCGGCATCTTCATTGGTAGACCCGGGTTAGCAGATATTTGAGAACTGAATGAAGAACTCTAAAAAAAGAGGGGAGAGGAGATTATAGTGACTCAAAGATTGGGAGAAAAAACTTATCGTCTTATTTTGTATAGTGTGGTGTAACTTATATAGCGTCGTCAGAGACGATGCAGGACTTCCCTACCGTGCTGTATGACCGCATGTGCTAAGCACGTAAGTAGGTATAAGGGGGTTGTTGTTATCTGACCGAGTATAACACTCTTCTATCCAGTCCCGCATTCGCCTACACTTCTTCATTCGTCTTATATGTCGTGCGCTTCGTACGATTGCCGCCATGTCGTCAGACGAAGGAGGTAGATGGCTGCATATAAGCTTTTCTCGCCTAAATGACCACATGAGGGCATTCTCGCCGACGACCTACAGAATAAACCTCACCGACCACGTGAAAGCGGAAGCAATTCGAAAACGTGTCCTATGCGCGTGCGGCCCAAATCTCATCCGCATATCTGTCCGTATCACATGCGCGCGCGCGCGCGGGCCTACCTACTGTACTTACGTAGGTAGGATCTACATATACACAGTAGTTAGGTAGTATGCCTAGGTAGGTAGCGGTGATAGGGTGGTTGTGGTGATGGTGGAGGTTTCAAACTGTCTGTTGGCTGCCCAGGCATTCCGGACCCGGGACGTCGGCGTTTCTTCCCTTTATTCATCCATAACTACCCAATTACTCATATGCAAGGGGGCGTGACTTTAGGCCGCGCTCTGCGGGTCGGATGGTAGGCTGTTCTGCCTACTTACATACCAACAACTACAAGACATACAATCCGTATAATACCACCCATCTGCGTGTGAGGCTACGCCAGACTAGGCACGTATCATTTACCTAATACCGCCCGTTTTCTTTTTCATTATTTTAATCGGCGGGAGATCAACATGTCAGACTTGCGCCATCTTTGTTGAGGGAACCACGGAACTGTCAGATGCACTATGCGTACTTAGACAGCTGATACTACCCAATGCTAGGACCGACTAGACAGATTTGTGTGTTTCCTTGATTGTTTCACAGTAGTTGGGTTGGAGCATTTTTCTCTAAACATGTTATAGAGATTAGAGATTACAATTAGTTGCCCAAGAAACTCTGTTATCATAAGCACTACACTACATACCCAATTATCCTGCCTCGTTTGGACTTTTCGTATTTCGTATGACGGGTAATAGGTGTAGGTATGGGATTTCGGCAGACTCGGTGTGTAATATTGCCCTAGTCTACCTGGTACCTACCGTACACTCAGGCGCTTGATCTGTAGTAATACCCAACCCGAGATGAGATGAGTGTGAGAAGGGCGACAGTTGACCGCTAGCCTGCTGCTGGTGGGTAACCCGGATGGATGACGAGTCCGACAGTCTGGGTATAGGCAGTGTAGCAGTAGAAGGAAGATACCGCGTAGAATGCATACCAACATGACACCAGCTGTGTAACTCGACTTACACGCAAGGCAGGCCGCGAGGCAAGGCGTCCGGCGTCCCGTCAGGCGGACCGCGGGAACGCATCCGGTCGGCCCAACCAACAAACCTTGATGCTGGGCTGGATGGCTGACAGGATATGTTAGGATGGGAGTCCTTGTCCTGTGAGATACTGCGCAGGCAGACTACACTCCATCTACGAGTATATGATGCCGTAAAGTGTGTGTGTGTGTATGTAATGTATGATGTGCTGTAACTTGCGCGCAACACATGTCAAACCCGTCATTGTCAAACGCGCCGAAGACCGCCCGACCGGGCTCGAAACGAAGCGAAGCAGGTTAAATTTATCAAATTTACCTAACGCACCCAACGACATGTAGCCGGCTGTTTACGGTACCCGTACTTAGCAGTTTTGTGGGAGGCCTTGCATACCGCTCCATTCGGTGCCCATCCCAATCCCCTTGCTGAAACAGCTGCGCGGGTTCGGTCTGAGCAAATAATGTCGGGATGCACAGTAATGCGTATGTACGTGTATGATTTATGTAGATATAGTACATCCTGCTCACTGCCTACTTAGTCGCTTGGGTGATTTCTGGGTGATGTTGTGCGCATTGGCTAGCGAGTGGCTGATCTGCTCAAGCGTAGGTAGTTTTTTCACTTACACAAACAACTCCACGACCTAGCCCATGTAGGGAGGCCTGCTAAGGCGAGATGAAGAAGAGCGCCATCGGATCCGTTTGGTATTTGCTCTTGCCGGCCGAGATTTGAGGGGAAACGAGGCTGCGGCTACGGCTCGGGATAATTAGGTTGGTTGATTACTAGGTTCCTTAGGTAAGATGAGTAGGTAGCGAAGTGAAGCCGTACCCACTGTAGGTGAGTTGATGTTGGGAGCCTCAACAAAGTGGTTCTTTTCATTTGACTGGTTGTGTGGGTCGATAAGCTGATGGTAGGCGGTACAGGTACCTACTGAGGCTGTTATTGATTTTTATATATTTTTTTCTCTCTATTGTATTCGTGCTGTAAGAGGAAAGGTTTGTCGCAAACAACGAAAATAAAAACTAGGAAAAGCCATGTCAAGACCTAAACGGGCAATATGCCCGTTTCCCGTCAAGTTAGCAGCTTGAGGGCGCAGGGCGCAGGAACTAGGAATTTTGCATCTGGAGAAGACAGCGGACAGGACAGGGAAAAGACAGGGATAATGCCAATACAATAATTTGGAGGTCCAAGGTGGATCCGCTCCTGCTGCATGGAAGTTTTCTAGAAGCTTTCCGAATACGGATAGCTAGTCAGATCTGGTGTTGGTCCAACAGTGTGTCTCTGGGCAAGTTTGATTGCTATCTGGAGCTTAGTGCAGTTTAGTATGTTCATTGGTCACGGTTTTGGGAACACGAGCCAGACAACCGAAACTAGACCAGTGAGACAAGGACGAATCAGAAAATAAATGTTAGTCATTTGGATCCGTTGTCTCGCTCTCATCTCTCTCATCTCCATACGCCAGTAATACAGGAAGAGCCGAAGAGAGATTAAGGTAAAAAATTTGAGCGGTCATTCTCCTGCAACCGAATCCCTTAACTACCTAGCTTGGCTTCGGATGGATTGTACATACGTACATTACTTCTGCATACCGGTTAGTACACACACATGCGCATAGGGGGGGTATCATCAACGGTGACGAGGATGGATAAGGGTGTTCAGCGCGTGCACGAGAATTTTCACGTCACGATGGACGTATGATTATCAATACTAATAATAATGGTAAATAGTAATGACAATACGCGGGAGCGACATCCTCTAGCATATCGATAGGGCTTGGCCACACGTGCCCATATCACCGTACCATCGGCGATATATTGCGCTGCATCGCGGCGTGCACCTGGCATCTCGGGATTCTGCCAATGCAACCTCTTCCAAGGTTATCATATGGACGATAGGACAACGATTTGCATTGTACATATTGTGATGAACCTTGGGGGGGTTCGTATGCGGACATGGTTTGACAACCCTCTTCGCACTTGTGTACGCATATTGTGCAAGGCAATACCTAGCTAGTTAGTAAGCCACAGGAGCGGTAATGGTACTGGTTTGATAACAAGTCCTTGGAGATGAGACGGGTTGCCTGTCGGTAATGACGATGATGACGCCGTCGCAGTGTATGTAGCCGCTATCGGATGCCTGGTGCTGCAAGATCCGTGAGGGAGAATACATCATGCAGGCCTGCCTGGCTCTGGCTCTGGCTCTGGCTGGTCGAGACGAAAGGGTCTGGCCACTTGGGCTTGGGGCTGCCGGCATTGTCAGGAACGCCTTCTCAACCCGGTCGAGAACGATGACGAGGCTGGATTGGGCACTTTACATGCCTCCTCCATCCCAGGATATTGACGATTTGATTGACTGGCTGATGGGTGGGTGTTGTGGTGTGTTGTGGTGTGGTGTGTACCTACATTGCAGTATTTACGGCTTACACTTACGATCTAGAGCACTTCCAGACATTGGCTTATTTACATATACAACATACCTACACCACCACCTACACCTGTATACGCATACTACCTCGACTACTACCTACCCACAGTGTTATCAAGAAATGGCTTTTACGCCTTCTTTTGCTTTCAATTATTGCTCGGGCTAATTCAATTATCCTGCCATGGTGCGGCGATCTGCCGTAGCTATAATCTCCCGCCAAAATAAATATTTAAATAAATATTTAAATAAATATTTAAATAAAAAGGCTTAGCACACGGCACAGTTACCTTCCCACACTAAACGTGATGGAGCTTGTGATGATGGAAGGGCGATCCCTGCAGCGGGCGGTTGGTTCCTTGGATGTGTGTCTGAGGGACACTGGATACAGGGAACCAGGATTGTGATGCTGCAGCAGAAGGCAAAGGGGGCCACATACCCTTGCGCAGGGATCGTTGATCTCTATTGTTCCAGAAAACTTCTATCGGGGTCCGATATTCTGTGTTGCGTGCTTGTTGCGCGTAATTGATTGACCCCATCCAGACAAGACAAATAGTCTATAACCCTGCTTAATATGACTACCCTACATCAAAGTACTGTAGGCAGTCAGATAAACTCCGGGAGAATCCTACGAAAAGATACCTACATCTAGGTATGCCAACCTCACTAATAAGAAATTCTAGTCTCCAAGGCTACTTACATACCTAGCATCTCGAAAAGAACTAGTTACTAGATACCTAGGGAAGGACATTACCGAAGTCCGCAGATATAACTAAGGCTAGACTAAGTAGGTTAACTAACGACCTGCTTACCTACCTCGGGTCTGATGAATAATCCTAAAATATGTCATGCATTCAAGATTCAAGATTCAAGATTTAAGACTAAGTACAGAACAATTTAAGACTTTCTGTAATTAGGTAAGTAAAAAGATGTCGATGCTAATATCCTTGACTGTTTGGATATGTATTACTTAGTACACGCTGGCTCCACAATGCACTTCAGATCAACTCACTCATGTCAGACTAAGTACAGAATAGACGGGGTTCCAAACAGCGATCCATACATACATACGTGCGTATCTCGTGACTTTAACCTTCTCATGTGTACACTACCGTACGTATGGCCCATGGGTATGTCTACAATAATACCCTGGTTATGTCGGCGCTATTCTCACACACACTCTCGCCTGATTATGTTTTGTGTAGCATGCAGTGCGCTGTTAGAGAGATGGTAGGTAGGCCAGGACTCTAGGTAGAGTAGCACTCGAGAGTAAGTACGGTACGCAGTATTACGCATACCATGTCAATTCAAGTTAGGTATTATATATACATATGACATATGCAGGTATGGACTGTATGTAGATAATCAAAAGCTACGCTGAGGAGGGAAATATCATTTGTTGTCCTTCCGCAAGGCCGCAGATACGGTCTTGTTTTTAATATGTACGATTACAGTACCTACCGCATCTAGCATGCTAAACTTGTATCCAATACTCTCTCTGTTATATAAGCGCGGAGCGAGTGTCTCCACCTTCCCCTGAAAGCCTGAAAGGGATGCATGTTCATCTTCAATTATGTTACAGTTACAGTCGCGCAAGACGAGATGCTATACCTGGTGTACACTACCTACAAGTACATCTATGTATTACCACCCTACCACCACCCACGCCACCCATGTGCACCGCTCATGAACGCAGACAGAAAGAGGAGGAGAGAAAAGAAACGAGACGAAAAAGAAAGAATAAAAAATAACACTAGTTAGTTGAAGAGTAATAGTTAAATAGATACGTCGAATAATCTAACCGGTGATCGTATTTGGTATTTTTATTATTACTACTGTATGGGGTTAATACGGAATGCACTAAACGAACTAGGTAGGTATTCCCTCCAAAAGGTATCAAGACAGAGCTACAGCTATCTAAAACGTTACCTACGGGAAGAACCAGACTAACTAAAGTTGGAATTCCCAAGCTCTCCAGCTCTCCAGTCTTTGGCTTTCCACCACATCATTGTTCTCCTCCCTAGATAGTACGGACGACGCAACTTCTCAGTCCTGCACACTACCTAACCTACCTGCCTACATGTAGCTTCTAATAATAATAATGTGCATATGGGCAGTGTACCTAGCATACCCAGCCATACCTACATAACGTACCTACCTAACCTAGTAAATACCTAGCAAATACCTAGCCAATGTAGTGTCGGCTAGATTAACCTGGTGCTTATTTCCCCGCTAATCCCCTTTCTATTGTCCTTACCGGATACTAGCAACCTCTCGTCGTTCGCCTTCTCTTTTCCTCTTTGCTCTTTACTCTTTAGGGCCAAGTGTCTCTGACCATCTCCTCTCTCGCATCTTTCCCCCTCATCGTTAGACTGGTTCATGTTCCTAGCCCTCTGCTGACTGGCAGCACATTTTATAATATTCGATCGACGCTTCAGACCACCCATCCAACCATCCCATAAACACCCATCATTCTACCATCGCACACGGCACGCAACATACAACAACACCTCGCTGTCGAGGTACATTCATACGTACGGACGGACCAGTGTGTAATCTCATATTGAAATATTTTCACCAGCCCACGCTGCAGGCAGACCAGCCAAGAAATCCTTCCCGTGCCGCCTTCTTGCCTCGCCAGTAGTCTATCTAGTAGCCTATCTGTCTTACGCATAGACTCACCCATTGGTATTAGGATTCGGTATTATACATACCTTACTTAGTACTTATACTAGCTGTCGGTATCAATACGGTATAACAATTCACTTCACACGACAGATACACAGTCCTCCACAGCCCTCGACACCTGTGGCCGACTGCGCTCTTCTCTCTTGCTTGATTTGACGTAGGATTCATCCACACACCAACATAGCGAAATGAGCCAATATTAGCCTCGTATTGCCGCCAATTTCTCTTGAAAACAAATAAACCCATATTCTCTACATCAGCCACCTACCCACTGCCATATTTTAGGGTGTCGATTTTCCCCTCGCCCTTCAATATACATAACCGCGCACGCCGACTGCTAGGTTGGTCCCTTCGACTTCCATCGTTTAACTCACTAGATCTTCATTGGGAGCACTTCCGCTCTTTGACTGTCTCATTCTCGGGCTCTGTGTTTCACTGCACCGCACTCTCAGTTCAACCACTCAGTCGCAACGCCCTCGTCGTTTTCACGATGGCCTCCGAAAAGCCGTCAGTGCTTATAATCGGCGGTCTGGGGTATATTGGACGGTTCCTGGCCAAGTATATTCACGACAGCGATCTAGCATCTGAGTTGCGACTGGTTGACAAGGTTCTACCCCAACTGGCATGGCTCGCCCCCGAATTTGAGGGCGCATGCTCAGCGGCGAATTTCATGCAAGCCGACGCCAGTAAAGAGCGTAAGTCACACTCTAGAATTCCCGACTTTCTAGCGCGACAGTATTACCTAGCTTATGGTCTTTTACTAATGATCTTGGGGCATTTGCGCAGAAGCTCTAGCCCGCATATTCGACAGGGCCGACGGTAAAAAATGGGACTATGTATTTAACTGCGGCGGCGAGACGAGGTATTCTCAAGAGGATGAGGTCTACAAAGTCCGGTCTTTAGGTTTGTCGCTAGCTGTTGGTGCCGAGGCTGCAAAACGGGGCGTCAAGTGTTTCGTGGAGCTAAGCACGGGTATGGTGTACAAGCCGAATTCGTCACCCAGTAAAGAGGGCGACAAGCTAAAGCCGTGGAGCAAGATTGCTACCTACAAAGCACAAGCTGAGGAAGAATTGTCCAAGATCGAAGGGTAAGTCCTGACTCGAAGAGCCGTCTAGTTGGAGAATGGTGGGCAGACTAGCTGACCGATGCCCCAATCACACAGGCTTAACCTTATTATTGTGCGGCTCCCCCACGTCTACGGCCCGTATGCGTCGCAGTGGGTTGCAACCGCACTCTGCTTGGCACGCGTATACCAGTCTCTCGACGAAGAGATGAAGTGGTTGTGGACAAAGGATTTACGCACGAACACGGCTCACATCGACGACGTCACACGCGCACTATGGGCTGTCGCCTCGTGGTACGATGCTGGCAAGGCTAACTGGGACTCGAAGTCTATGGGGAATATTCCGACATTTAATGTGGTCGACAAGGGCGTCACGACACAAGGCACGATAGCGGGCATCATTGGCGAAGTATTCGGCATCAAGTGGGAATTCCAGGGCCAGCTCTTGAGTAACTTTGCGCGCCTCAACATGGACAGTGTGGTGGACGATGTCAACGACGACGTGCTCGGACCTTGGGCGGATCTTCTTAGCGATGCGGGGATTACGAGACCGGGCCCGTTGACTCCCTTTATGGAAAAGGAGCTCCTGAAGGACACAGATCTCAGCATGGACGGTAGCCGATTGCAGACGGTTGTCGGCTTTGAGTACAAGAAGCCTGTTATCACCAAGGAACTTGTCTTGGACGTCATCGAGAGCTACAAGAAGATGAAGTGGTGGCCGTAACTGGGGGAATGTGGACTTCTGGTACCGGATTAACGATTCTACTCTTTACTGCGGCGACTTAAGCATCTTTACGGGGGGGTAATGACACCCTTGGCGGGTTGCGACGAAATATATCTCAACAAACGACTCGATGACTGACGGCCCACGGTTCCGCATCAGATAGACTATGGCGGCTCTTTTCTCTTTTCCTTTTTCTGTTTCTTGTTTCCTCTGCACCTGCCACGTTCTGTCTTAAAATCGGGGTTTTGTGCAGAAAACGGCGATAGTGTATGAATAGGATATCCTTTCTTTTTTTGCGCCTCCGAGACAACAACCACCACACATACACGCATCCACGCATCCACGCATCCTTTTTTTTTTTTTTTCCCCGCAAAGCCTAGCCCTGGCGTTACCAAAGGGGCGACCTCACACAGGTCCCCACCTAGACATAGGGGGTCTATATCTTCCTTTTTAATTAATGAGACAGTCTTCAAACTTCATGTTTTCGTGGCGTGTATGGAACTCGCCGGTTGTATCCTGAAGACGTGGGCTTAGCGAGGTTATGCTCTCGCGCGAACCCTTAAGCTGTTAGTGTATATGTGTGTTCTATTACTCTGGACGGACGGACGGACGGACGGAAATCCGGTCGAGCCGGGGCTGTATGTCGTAGAGTTGGTACCTCAGGTAAACGACTAGGTATTTACTCATGGGTCCCTGTTTTTTGGCCCCCAAAGGCAGAGAAAATAAGTTTCTGTAACATCCATCTGTCACAAACTTGAGAAAGTTGTCCGGTTAGGCGTTCGGTGATGACTGCCTGCTAGTATCGGGATTGTTGTCGTTATTCCTTGTGTACCGTGGTATAAAGTACCTATCCGTTTTTACTTAGACCGTCCGTAAGTATCGTCGGTAGTTTGTTGCTAACCGGCTGGTAGATGAGCTGAGAGATGCGCTTGTTACCTGGTTCACAAACACTTGGCGTTACGCATGTAACAAGGCGATCTCCACTATCTCGGCAGCTCGGTTTCTGGATAAATATTTAGTTATTTATGATGGTATTTCAAGTGTCATGGTATGGGTAGGGCACTTTATCGATCTTGCAACCTTCATACCCCTTAAACCAACCCCCTATCCCGGGCATACTATCTACAAATGATTGTTTGAGCACCATCTCCTTAGCGCTGCCCATCTACATAAGTATACGCGTAGCGCCTCAGCCTAGGCGTCGACTATATTTAGAATGGGTAGATAGCTCACCCCCGCATTTCTCGAGAATCACCACGTCAGAAACCCAGGTTTCTCAGACGCTATTCCAGGCAAGCTAGGTACCTACCACAGGCGCACTACCACCGCCCGACTAAGACGTGAACCCCTCAATGCGTGCGACGACACAATAACCAACCCCAACGGACAGGGGTGGGGAGGGACGGGGGGCACGGGGGACGATCTTCACAATACCTCGGCCGGCCGGTAGCTCTGGGAACTTTCTCGGTATCGGTGCGGATGCGAGGATAGGTGGGATAGGCACCTATATACTATGTAGGTGCTATCTACGCATATGTATCTACAGAATAGGTACCGGTCAAGTTTTTGGCTTGTGATTGCAGCATACCTACAGAATACCTAAGGCAAGTATTTGTGAAGTATCTACTGTAGGTACGCACATGCATATTGACGTGCGTCTCGGTGTTTTCTTGTATTGTAAGGTTTCTATATTTACCCACCCATCAATCCACCTACCCACGGCCTTAAAAAAGGGTATATATATATATATATATATTTATCTAGCATTGAGTTACGCTTTCCCGGGGAATATCATACATTTCTTCTCCTGCTTCGTACAGTACCAATACCTACCTAAGGCAGGTCTGACGTTTTCTGTAGCTGATTGCTTAGGTATAGTGCTCGTTTGCAACACAAAACACAGACCTGCAATTTACTTATAGGTCCTGAGTTGTTTTTAGCAGCATACCTCCTACAGTACCTATTAATCCTAAATTCCGTCCACATTTCTCCTCCCCCCCACGTTACACCAAACTAGCTCCGGCTTTGAGACATACGACTGCCCTTTTTTTTCCCGCGCCTCACCTCGCCTCGCCTCGTCTGATCTTGGCCGAGCGTGTTTCAGTAACGTGGTCGTCTAAGGAGCATCAATTACTTGCCTACCTCCTTATCGTGAGATCTATACTACACACCACATACAACAACATCTCATCGGAGACAACCACGCACGTTTATTGATTTCACGATGGCGGCCCCGGCTTCGAAGACGATGAAGGACTTGAGTGGGAAATGGTCTATTGTGGGTTTATCTCTCTCGCCTCCTTTTTGACGTTTCTATGCATTATTCTCTGGCTTGTCTTCATGTGTCCATGCCTAATTGGCCTTGGATACTACCAATGACTAGGACATGACCGCGAGAACACCTACCTACCTCTCTTTTCACATTCATACGACATCTCCCCCCTCACTTCCCACATCCCCATCATCCAAACACCACCCCCCCCCCGTAATCCCCGCCTCGTCAAACCACCCTCGCCTCTACTAACCAACTCCACCCTCCCCCCTCACCGTAATACACCCCCCCAGAAAAGAAACCCCCCCCAAAAGCTAACCCCCAGACTAGAACAAAACCCTCTCAGACCCCACAGACCCAGCCCTCGCCCTCCAAGGCATGTCCTGGCTCCTCCGCAAAGCCATCGGCGCCGCCTCCATCGTGCTCGCCGTGACCCAATACGTCGACGAGGCCGGCCAGACGCACATCGACATCGAGCAGAGCGCCAGCGGGCTGCGCGGCACGCGCGAGGCGCGCGTGCTCAACTGGACCGCGCGCGAGCACAAGGACTGGCTCTTCGGGACCGCGCGCGGCCGCTCCAAGTTCGTCTCCCTCGGCGAGCTCGCCACGCTGGTGGGGGAAGGGGAGGCGAGGAAGGAAGGGTGGGTGGACTCGGACTTCCTCGCGCTGGACTGGGAGGGCGGGGAGGCGGATGAGGTCGTGCTGAACCATGTTGATGCGGACGCCGGGTGGCAGGCGACGCAGGTTTGGGGCTTTCAGGTGGTGGGGGGGGAGAGGAGGTATGTGCGGAATGTGGTGGTGAGGAAGGGGGAGAAGTATGAGTGTTTGAAGATGATTTATGATTTCATTCCGGAGTAGGGGGGATGGACGGAATTGGGGAAAGGGAGAAGAAGGGGGATGAGAGATGGGTAGAAATTACTACGGTGTAGAGCTGGTAGTAAAGATGGATCCGTGTATAAAGGATCTGTCTGGGAGAAGGACGTGTAGATGATACACGTCGGATTAGAGCACACATATGGTACTGCGAAATGCGTAGAATTCAACAAATATATGTCTTACGGGATGTGATTGGTTTAAACGATGTTCTCTTGTTCTCCCTTAGTTACGCGCTATAAGCTCTATACCCTATGTAGAGATAGCACAACCCGGAGAAACATCATCCCAAACTCATCGATACTCGTAAACATGCTCGTAGCTGTATCGTTGCGTGATCCTATCAGCCAACAGCAGTGGTAATGTTGAAAACCCTGCCCGACTGACTAATGATAAGCCATGACGCCTGACCAGCCAAACACCAACAGCCCGTTCAACCCTGTCTATGAGTCGACCGGCTTTCGTAATCCCTCCCGCAAACGCCGTTCTTGTGGTTGAATACAATATTATCGAGTAAGTTCGAGGCATGCTCGAGGCCCTAGAAGGAGTAGTAAGTCCGCCGAGGACAGACCAGTATCCTTTCCGTCTGTTTCGCCCAAGATATGTGAACCACATCCATCCCGCCTAGTAACAGTTGTATAAAACCGCCCTCGCAGCACCTTGAAGACAGCACCCCCCAGCCGCAGGATAGACCCTCCCTCTCATCCACCTCTCACTCACGCAGGCCTTCTCTTCACAAACTCCTCCAAATCCGCCTTCGTCGCGACCCCGAGCACAAACCTCCTATCCTCATCCGTAACAACCGCAAACTCCTGCTTCGGCCCCACACCCCCTCCATCCCCATGCCCCACGCCCTCGAAGAACGCCTCGAGCGCCTCGAGCGGCGTGTCGAGCGTGATGACGGTGTACCTCCTCCCCTTCCTCTGGAAGCGCGCCATGGCGCGCGACAGGGGGTCCGAGGGCGCGACGAGGCCGGCGTCGAGCTGGGATTGGAGCGTGGGGATGGCGATGTAGCCGAGCAGGGCGCGCGTGGAGGCGTCGACGATGGTCAGGTGCGTGTAGTCGCGCTCGAAGGCGGAGAGGAGGGCGAGGGAGATGGGGTCTGTTGGGTTTAGGGAGAGGGCTGCGGGGGGCTCGAGGTCTTGGACTGTGGCCTGGCGGGGTGTTAGTTGGGGATTGTGACGACGGGTGGTTGTGTGTATGTGTGTTTGTTGGCACGCTCTAGGAGGTGGTGGCTTGAGAGGTGAGTGGGTGCTTGCTTACCCCTCGATACCGAGATGACCACTTCGAGATGAATGGCTGGCCGGACAGGGAGGGTCCAATGTGGACGGTATTCTTCATTGTTTGTGCCATATTGGACCCGGTGAGGCCTATGATAGTATGTTGATTGAACAGATCTAGCAGATGTGTTCAATGTCCAGTGTTCAAGTGGAGGTCGGAACAGTCAGCGTCGCCGATACTAGTAACCCGGATGGTATTAGGTAGCTATTGTGTAATTGGGAGGAGCCTTTTATTCTCGGCTCGCTGATATCTGCTATTCGTATTATATGTAGACAGTAAAATAGGCACTTTTAGATAGTACTGTTTGTATGCGAGGTCTGAGCTGTTTGACCTGTCTGTCTCGTTCTTGGATGATTAGGCGGATGAGAAGGTTGTTCAGTTGTTAGCGGTCAATGGCAAAACGACAAAATGACTTCCGGTCCGTGACTGTGCACTAAAGCTTCGAGGTGGGGAAGTCTAATTCTCTCGCCCGCCCGTCTGCCTGTCACTTCCATTGTGGATCACGGAGCCCGGCGAGCCCGGCGAGCCCTCTCTCAGGTAGGTTTAGACAGATTTGCCCTCCTTACCTCATCCAGCATATTATGTAATACTGCTCAATTCATTTTCTTCACAATGAGAGCCTCGCAAGAGTAGAACATGTGAGTGTAAAAATTTGAGGAATAAAAGGAAATAAAAATAACGCAGGTGGTTCTTATACTTACATATATGTCAAGATTACATGATACGAGCTCCGTGAAGGAATTGTCTAGTATGTAAATGGTATATAGGATCTCTAGCGTCAGCGAATCATCGACCAATTAAAACGCCGGAAATGCGAGGTAGCCATTCCCAGGCCTTACAATCAGGGAGGTGGAGTAGCTGGGGGGGACTCGAAGCTTGCGCCGGCTCTTCTGATAAGAGCTCTCTGGCTATAGCTGCCCCACCGACGTCACTTATTTCAATGTACCTTCACTTGACACCGCATGTAAGTGTCGAATTGGTTAACGTTGAAGTAATAATACAGGATGTACCACGAGGCATATGTATACATCATTTGCGAGTGCATTTCTCGTAGGAAAAACAATAAAACAGTCACTACGTTTTGACAGCGGAATAGGTAACCAGACAAATTGTGATCTTGGTTGGTTTTGATAGCTGTACCTCACCTTCACAGCTATGAACGGGTTTGTCTAAACTCCGCAAAATCCTTCTCTGACGTTAAGTCGAGGTGCTGCCGCTCCTGCTCCCTGGACCAGCCGAAACCCTCCGACAAGGTAGGGTAGTAAGAAGATACCTTCCCGACGATCCCTGAATGCATGACCCGTTTATCTAATCTCTCTTCTCTCTTTTAAACCTTCCAGTCCCTTTGTTTTTTTCCCAAGCTACCTATTCATTATAGCTTGGAGCTTGTTGACCTCTCCTCTCCTCTTCTGAAGGGAATTGACTTTATCTATCGCGGGCGAAGATTGAAAGAATCGTTCAGCTACAAATACAGTACGTCTACTATCACCTCTGCTCCACATATGATGTACGACGCTTTCGCGACCGACTTTTTGTTTCGGCGTCTACTATGCGTAATTGATCGATATCACATTTGAGATCCTAAACAGTTTAGTTTCTATAGGGAGAAGTACTAATAGCCGCATATAGGTCGAGTCGAGCAAGATGCCCTCACTTTTCCCAACCTTTCACGCTCTCCAGCAAACCTTCGGGTCAAGAGGGCAGCCTGAAGCGCCGGTAGCGCTAGGCAAGGCGACACCACGCCAGGCCCGCCCCGAGCTCTACAGCGCCGCTTTCTCCGTTGTCGACGACTCCAAGAAGAAGCTAAGCGCCGAGGCCCAGAAGGAGTTCGACAAGGCCGCCAGCGCCGCAAAGGGCAAAACCGGCCAGATAGAGCTCTACTCGCCCGGCTTCTACGCTGCCGCCACATTTGGTGGTCTTATGGCCTGTGTAAGTACTTGTTCGTAGAGATGACCGTATAAATCTCGTAGCCGTTTCGGCTATCCGTTTATGAGTACGAGTTGCTAATATAGTCCTGTCTACCCCTATTTTAGGGCCTCACGCACACCGCCGTCACACCGCTTGACCTTGTTAAATGCCGTCGCCAGGTCGACGCCAAATTGTACAAGGGAAATTTCCAGGCTTGGGGCTTGATCTATCGAGCGGAAGGCGTCAGGGGTATCTTTACAGGATGGGGACCTACATTGGTTGGTTACTCGGCACAAGGAGCATTCAAGGTCAGTCACCCTCTGCAATAGCTGATATCCTGCTGCTAGGGCTTGGAAAGGACGCGCATGACTAATCTGTTGTCTGTGTATAGTACGGGTGGTATGAGTACTTCAAGAAGACGTATTCGGATCTCGCAGGTCCGGAGAACGCCTACAAGTACAAGACCCTACTCTATCTTTCGGCCTCCGCCTCAGCAGAGTTCCTGGCCGATATTGCTCTATGTCCCTTTGAATCTGTCAAAGTTCGCATGCAGACCTCCATCCCATCGCCTTACACCGGCATGGTCGACGGCCTAAGGAAAATCACTGCGTCAGAAGGTATTGGCGGTCTCTACAAAGGCCTTTACCCCTTGTGGGGACGTCAAATTCCCTATACTATGGTAAGTCACAACTGGTGTCGATGCTAAATTATGTTTCTTGGTGGAAACATTAACTCGTGTTGGGTTGGATTGATTCAGAAAATCGGTTGAAATCAAGGGTTAAAAGTGTATAGGGGCTGACGATTGATTTCTTATAGATGAAATTCGCTTCCTTCGAGACCATTGTTGAAATGATCTACAACCGTCTGCCTGGTGACAAGAACGACTACGGCAAGGCCTCCCAGACGGCAGTTTCTTTCGTTGGTGGCTATATCGCGGGTATTCTGTGCGCCGTTGTCTCGCACCCGGCCGATGTGCTCGTCAGCAAACTAAACGCAAACCGCAAACCCGGTGAGGCTTTCGGAGCTGCTGTGGCACGGAATTACAAAGACACGGGATTCATGGGTCTCTGGAACGGATTACCTGTGCGAATCGTCATGATCGGTACACTTACCGGCCTGCAATGGATGATCTACGTAAGCATCAAGTTACCCGCAGTCGTTTTAAACAGTTACTGACAAAAGAAATAGGATTCTTTCAAGATTTTCATGGGTTTCCCAACGACAGGTGGCGCCGCACCACCTGAGGAAAAGAAATGAGTATAAGAGACAGGTAGAGAGTTCATATGACCGACACACGACGTCTGTCGTGGTAATTTGTGGTTGTATCATTTAGTAGGAGGAATAGCATGCCGATGGTCTTGTTAGGAGGCGGTAGGTAGTGATTTGGTCTTCAGTGAAAAACGAGTAAAATGGGAATACCAGTCCCTATTAGGTCCTCTGTCCTAGTTTGTAAATTTTAGCAGTTCTTTTTTGATCTCTTATTCTGCCGAGCTTTTGTAATTGGTGAACACTGCCGGGAGTACGAGCGTTAACCATGATCTGAAATCGGTATAAAGGTTCCCCGCGGTTCCGGCGCTTGATATCCAATTAATAAGCAGTTCGTCATAGTGAATGTGACCTGTTTGCTAATTCCCGCCACTGGAGCAAGCAGGTCTAAGCCTGTGATACTTGTGATGAGAATCATGATAGTTTCCGGGCCTGCCGTGCTTCTGTTGGTGTCGTAAAGGTACGCACAAAGCTGGGGTCTTCTGATTGTTGGAGCTCATGCCATTTTGAACCATTGCGTATCATCGGGCGATGGGTAGGGCTACGGCATCCCACTCTTTCAACGGCTCCTTGGAGATCCCCTCGGTCTGCCTCGGTGTTTCGAGACGGCTGCCCAATAAGAGGAGAGGACGCTCCAACCAATCGTAAAAGGCGCACGTCAGCTTAAATGTAGAGTCGGCGGCGTGGGAGGATGGTACTGTCAAAAATCCTGCCATGAATTCGAGTGCCAAGAACACACAGTAGACGGACAGAGCATAGGAGGTGATCCTAGATGAGCGACCGCATACATACGTACGTCTTCGAAACTAATGTACCGCAGTTTCATAAACGAGGGGTAGGGGGGGCAACTTGGATGTTTTTATCTGTTTTAACAAACGAGCAAATGGCGGCTTGAGCGAGACGACCCTTGCGTTGCACGGCAGCTGATTAGAAGACGATCGTTTATCATAAGCGTAGTGGTGTCGAGTGGTGTCGAGAGGGTATTGGCTGTCGACGGATAAGCATGTACGCTTGTACGCTTGTGCCCCTCGGGATCCCTCCTTTCGTCATTGCACATCAGCCATGTGGCCGGGATGGGCTTCTGATGGGTGCGCGGGCAGCCGAGCTCGTTGGCTGGCGCGAGATGGAGGGCAGGACGGCGCTACCTCGGTTCCGCTAGTCTGTTGGTTGGCATTGGCATGGCATTTCATTGTCTCCTACCAACTTATTGTCTTTCGGGAGTTCGAATCTTGGTCGTATCTTGGCTATTGCTTAATTGCACTCTTGAATCTCTGCCGCCTGTGACGTTGTATGTGTAGCGTTGGTTGTTGGTGTGGAACATGGTGACTCGGTTTCGCGTGAGAGTCGCATGTCAGGCACCCTGGCCTTGGTGCGGGGTGCCGATGTTTAAGTGAGTGCATACTTACTTATAGCTGTACTTATGTAAGTACATATAGTTAGATATCATAGGGGGAAAAAACGTTATACTTATGCTTATGTATACCCTGCGGTGCTGATAGGTAACGAGATATGCCCGTAATTATTCCTCGAGTATGGATTATCTATGCTGTGTCGGGGTCGAATTGAATAAACCAAGGGTCCAAATACACGATACCCTGTTTTTCCCGTCCGTTGGTTGTGACGAAGGATGCCGAACTATAAGCGAAGGCTCACAATACGGGGGGAGGGTTACATGCGCAACGACAAGAGCCAGATATCTCGGATTCTGGAAGGGCTCTGGTATGGTTACAGAATACCTACCTAACTCATTGAGAAATGCGAAGCCTCGTAGTACCATACGATACCTAGGCCGTACCATAGACAGCCATAGGTATGTATGTATGTATGTAACCGTGCCGGACCGCGAATGACGATAGACTGGTACATGTGGTATCCGTTGTGTTGGGACCGGCTATTCCGTCGCATTAGACTAGATACCTGCTCGTTTCCGTCTAGAACAACCTTCGGCTGCCATGAGCGAGTAATCAGCTCGAGAGAGAAGCGTGTCAAGTGGATCGGACCAACATGGTATGGTACTGTCCGTCGATAATGAACGCCATCTGACAAGTACACAGAGTAGCGAAGGTACCTAGGTAAGGTAAGGGTATCGTACAGAATACCTACCTACCCACCTAAGTACGCGCCGCCCATGTTAGGTCGTATCACCCCTCCTCGCCGGGGATGAGACCCAGACCCGGCCTATACGCATGGTAGCTTGCAATATCAAGAACCTATTATCCGGTGCCAAAGTCGTATTTCGCTGCACAGAACAAGTGCTGCTTCATTGTTTGTATCTCCCCATATCGTGGCCACTAGAAATTGCTTATTGCAAACAAATGGCTGATCCTCGTTGTACTGTAAAGCTCGCTCCCGGAGTAAAAGTCGGTATCGTCTAACGGACCAAACTTCCCCTTTTAGGCATGTCACCCCTCGGATGGCGTATCACGTTCCTCAGGCATTTTGGAGCCATAGGGCATGCGAAAGGTCCTGCAGCCATTGTTTGGTAAACGCCGCGGCCGCTGAACGAGGATAACAAAAGAAATGTCACAAGATGATAATCCGAAGCCCCTAAAAACAAAAATGGCACTAAAAGGCTGAGGGATCAGACGATGGGTAGTGAGTGTACAGTAATTGTACACCTCTAGCCCGACTTCCATAGAGATCAAGATGAGAAATCGGCCCTGTGGATGGGGAAGAGAGTGAGTGATAGATGCTGTTATATGCCGCTATGTAGATAAATTCGATGCAGACTTGCCTACTTATCTGTCTGCCTGGATCAAATGGCGCTTCGGTGGGCGAGAATGTCTTAACCTTGACCAGGCGAAGGATATTTGAGTTGTATATGCTAGTGATTGAATCATGAACCCGCTCTAGGACAAGCCGTTGCGAGATGCCGCCAAGAAAAGTCGCCAATTATAGCCAATAGTCTGGCTTGCGGATCCAGTCTACCCCGTCTTTCAAGTCATTACTCCAGGTACTACCCAGGGTATACCAGACACTAAACCGCCCTAACACATGCCTAGCCGCCCTAATGCATGGAAACTAACTCCCATGCTGTAGAAGAACCACCGCATGTGTAGCCTGCCTGAGCCAGCTACACAGGGTCTGCCCAGGGGACCTAGGTAGGTAGGTACCTAAGTGTTAGGACCCACTGCGACGGATTGTCTAGCGGGCTTCGTTACTGGCGCCTTAGCTAGGCAAGTACCTACCTGTCTTGGAGTTGCGTTGCGGGCGGGCAGGCGTACCGACAGACCGGCGGGTCTTTCAGGTAGCCAGACATGGTCCAGAATCCTTTCAACCACCTGCTGTACCCTTTACTACAGCAGCACCACCACCACCGCCGCCGCAACACCATTACGACCAACTTGTTTCTCTATTCCCTCGCCTTTCTCGTTCTGTAGTCCATTTTGCGCAATTGTGACTAATCCTTTGAAATCATTACTGTTGGTATTCATAGCAATCTTTATTATCTCCGAAGGAATGTTCATTTCTTGGCTCAATTGAGAGAACACACCTTGTCCTCAACGTCGACCAGCCTTTCCACTGATACCCTTACTGCGTACGCTGATCTCGGGGCCTGCTCTCCTGTCTTAGCCGACCAAGCCTCAGTCGCCGAGCCCCCCAAAACCACCACACGGCCTCGCGCACGCGAGCATTCCCCGTCGACTCTTATTCGTTAACCCTATATCCTTCCGAAGGCGCCTTGGGCGTCTGTGTGATATAGTATCTTGATGTCTGGACTGCGCAAGTTAAAGAAGAACGAGGAATAGCTCTTCACACATGACGGAGTCGATACTTCTTTCTTCCGCTGACTCTTAGGCCTTGCGTCCCGACGCTGGCTCTACACTTTCCTGACGCTCCCTCCCATTGCGCGAACACACCAGGAGCGTCACCATGGCGAGCTTCCTGACCAAGTGGAAGCCGAGTGCGGCGGTATGTCTCCGGACCTTGGCTCCCCTTCTGCTTCTTGGCCTTACAACCCAGACCTGGTACCTCGTATCATACATGATTTAGTGTTATAGTACTGACATGACTTCAATAGTCATTAAACCCCTCGGCGAAGGATGGCCTGAAGAAGAAGGAAGAACCTGCGCCCGAGATGACGCCTCTAGAGAAAATGCTACAGAACGCCGGCGCAATCCGGCCAGATGGGAGCGACAAGTTCTTTGGCATGGAAAATGTGGGTTTCCAGATACCTCAAATGCCGAGCTAATCTGACGCTGACCACTGACTTTTGTAGTTTGGCAACACTTGGTACGCCGTGTCGCTTTTAAGTCATTAGACTACTGCTAACCTTACCCCAGCTATTGCAACTCGATTGTCCAAGCTCTATTCTATACGAACGCTTTCCGAGAACAAGTGCTAAATTTCCCACCATTATCGCCTTTAGACACGCCAAACTGTGACCGGCCTAAGGTCAATGTACAGATTAGAGCACCGAACATCAACGGCAACGCTCAAACAGATGCAAATGGCAAAAAGAATCCAAACGAGAAAAAGCCGCCAACATCTGGCCCTCCTCAACCAGGACAGCCAGTGAGACCAGAAGATAAACCGGATACTCCCGAGTACAAAAAGAAGCAAGCAATGTTAAAAGGGCCCATTTTGGAACTGGCACAGGAGAGTAGCAACGCCTACGGCATGGAGGAGTGTACATTTACGGGCCTGAGAGACATCTTCATGGCGTTGGTTGAAAGCAACACTCGTACAGGGGTCCTCAGCCCGCAACGATTTCTTGAGATATTTAAGCGCGATAACGAGATGTTTCGGAATTCCATGCACCAGGATGCTCATGAATTCTATGGCCTAGTTCTCAACGACGTTATTGCTAATGTTGAAAATACAGCGCAGAGGATGCTGAATTCCGGGGTGGACCTTACTACTGATGGAATAACGGAGTCGCTCAGATCCGCGTTAAACACGGTGGCTAGGACGACAACCAACGGAACGAATTCCCCCGGCATGGGCTGGGTGCATGACATATTTGAGGGGCTTTTAACGTCAGAGACGAGATGCTTAACGTGTGAAACCGCTTCTCAGAGAGATGAGACATTTCTGGATCTGTCGATTGATCTAGAGGAGCACACATCAGTGACATCTTGCCTACAAAAGTTCTCAGCTGAAGAGATGCTCTGCGAAAGAAATAAATTTCACTGCGATCATTGCGGGGGACTCCAAGAGGCTGAAAAGCGCATGAAGATTAAGCGGTTACCCAAGGTGTTAGCACTTCACCTAAAGCGATTCAAGTATACAGAAGACTACAGTCGGTTACAGAAACTATTCCATCGAGTAGTATATCCCTACCAACTACGGATGTTTAATACGACAGAAGATGCCGAGGACCCCGATCGGTTATACGAACTGTATGCAGTTGTTATCCACATCGGTGGAAATGCCTACCACGGACATTACGTATCAGTGATCAAAACGGAAGACCGAGGATGGCTGTTATTTGACGACGAAATGGTAGAACCTGTCGACAAGCATTATGTACGGAACTTTTTTGGAGATAAGCCAGGCATGGCTTGTGCGTACGTTCTCTTCTATCAAGAGACTACCTTTGAAAAGGTCCGGGCGGAACAAGAGGCGGAGGGTCTGGAAGAAGTAAGGATAGTGAGTGAAAAGGCGGACGTCGCGCAAGAAAATGGGCAAGTAAACGGGCACACCAACGGATTATCAAGACAAGTCACACAGCCACATCGACCTGCGGACGACCAAGATGGACTCTCCAATTCTGACCCTGCTGCCACAACATCGGACCTTGGCAGCTTGTCGAATGCGATACCTGTTCCCCTAATTCCTGATGATGCACCGCTGGCTCCCTTATTACCTAGGTCAGATACGGTCAAGTCTCTGAAAGAAACCAAGAAAGAAGCCAAAGCGCAGGAAAAGGCACGAAAGCAAGCTGAAAAGGACGAATGGAAGAATAAACGGAAACAGCGAGAGGAATCCTATTCCCGAATACGCGAAGCGCGGAGGGCAGAAGAGGCCGAAATAAAGCGGGCGGTAGAGGAAAGTAAAAAGTCGGCGGCTGAGGAGAGAGAGAGGCAAAACGAGGCACACGATAGCGTCCCGGCTTTGAATAGGGCAAACAGGGGCAGCAAATCGATGTCCAGGAAGAGCTTTGGGTTCCTCAGGGGTAAGAGGGACAGCACCGAGATTTCAGACGGCAGCCAGCATAGCAGCCAGAACGGCGAGAGTGCAACGCAGGCGCAAGCGCCGGACCGGCCGGAGCCTTTCAAGCTTCGAAAAAGCTTCAGTTTCGGCATAGGACGCAAGAAAAGCACGAAATTCACCTAGCCTCGAGAAGGCTCGGAACACATGTGCCGAGCGAACTAGTCGCAATTTTAGAGAACATTGTCGCAAAAACAAGCATGACGCATTTGTCGTATCATTGGCATTTTCGGGCGTCCGGGGGTTTTTTACCAAATCTAGACGAGGGCGGGATAGGGTCATCCGTCCTCGAGCCTTGGCGAAAGAATATCTAACGACTGAATAACCAAGACAGCGAGCGTGCCTTTGGATTAATGGGATTGACGAGGTGACTGACTAGATACCAGCGCTTATAACTCAAACCTGTATTCGAGCCGTCGACGGCGATGTGTAAAAAGCATGGAATGCGTGGTCTATTATTGTTCATTGTTCACTGTACGATATATCGTTGTCATGTACAAAGCGCTAATAGATCGACTTAACGCATCTCGTAGGGATGCCGGGTTTACACGCCATTTTGCTCATGCGAACGATAGCCTTGTATTCTGTATCTAGGTGCGCACTGGATCATACACAAGTAGACATGTAGGAACGTATCTAGTTGCTGTGTCTTGATGGCTTTGAGCTTGGCGTGAGATTGTCATGTGTCAATAACATGTCCGGTTTGCCGCACTACGAGGTACACACACCCTTTTCGCCCCGCTGTCTTGATGGCCACGAACGCACTATGCCACAAATCGCGACTTTGTATCCGGAGGGAGTGGCCCTCTCGACGTATAGAAACGCCGCCTAGATAGTTGTATCGTCCTCAGATCCCCCCTTACTATAGCCCTCGGGTGATTTTCATGTATGCTCGCGCATCCCGTCGTATTTTTCATCCCAGCACCAGCTCGTAGATTATTATTAACGTGTTGGTTAATATCAGCGGGACTAGATAAGTTGGATTTGTCCATCAGCATATTGTTTCCATCAGCATATTGTTTCCACAGAGTCTATTTCCCGCCTTCAACCCCTCCGTTTGATAATCCCGGGAGTCGGAGCTGGACAGAATGAGGGACAGGATACGTACTCCGCATCAGCGTCCGCACGCTCGCGAGCAGGTTGATGGCCTTGGCCCGGATGCTCTGCGTGTCGGGGCCCGTGCCGAAGGCCGGGTCGTAGGCGGCCGAGGAGAAATTGACTGCGGCAGGTGTTAGTTCGTTCGCTAGCCGGTTTGGCAATGATGGCGAGGGGTGGGACGACGTACTGCGGGCGAGGAAGCGGTCTTCTGATAGGATGGCGAGCGCGTTCGTGATGAGGACGAGCACTGGGTTCGGGCGAAGACGCTGGCGTTAGCGGGATGGTCTGGTTTGCGCGGAGGGGAGTGGGTGACGTGGGGGCTGGACTCACCGTAGATGAGGTTGCCGATGAGCATCATCTTGTCAGCCCGTGGTCTCGCGGCATGCGAGGGGTCTGTTCAGGAGGGAAAGGCACTGTTTGGGCGGGCTTGCGGGTTGGGAAGTCGTTGTCTTCGATGGCAGCGATTAATAAATAGTATCGGGTATTCTGTAAATGTTGGGTGTAACACTAGATGGATGTTGCCAGGTCGCCAAGGCCAGGTGTCAACGGGCGCTGTGCTTACGAGGTACGTATCCAATATAGGGCGAGATGACGTGAGTTGGCCAATAAGCTTGCAAGTATAGCGCCAAGTAAAAGTACATTCACTTCACAGCTATGTTCTACGCATAACGAGACCAGATGTGCTATAATAAGTTTCTAGGTAAACCTGTACCATCCTTAGACGACTTTAATGGAAAGAATCAGATAAGAGAGTGCAATGCGATAGATCTCATTCACCAGCTTCGTGTGACCACTTCATGTTTGCATTTCTAAAAGAGGGTGAAATAGGTACATTGGCCATAAAAGCCAATTGCGCAGGAGTCGGTTTTCTTCTTTCACGACAAAATGGGGACCGCCATTGGTGAGGATGTTCAAAATCCGAACAAATAATAATCAGAGTCATTGCTAATTAAGTATTGTTCTAGATATTCTCTTATCGCTGTCAATTCCTGCCTTGGTCATCATACACCTGATTGTGGCCCCTTACACCAAGGTCGAGGAGTCTTTCAACATCCAGGCCACTCACGACATCCTAGCCTATGGGACACCGACGAAGAACATATATAGGCATCTGTCTTCTAACTATGACCATTTCGACTTCCCGGGCGCTGTGCCGAGGACATTTCTCGGTCCTGTTTTTCTGGCCGGGTTGGGCCAACCCTTGATCACGCTGGTTGGGTTTGAGCATGCACAACTCATCGTGAGAGGCCTGCTGGGCCTCGCCAATGCAGCCGCATTGCTGGTCTTCAAACGCAGCTTCGAACGGGCATTTGGGAGGTCAGCTGCGAGATGGTACATTCTGCTGCAGGCCAGCCAGTTCCATGTACTATTCTACGCCTCAAGACCGCTGCCGAACATGTTTGCATTCCCTCTTAGTAAGTCGCTTCGTAACGTACTCGGTAGACTTATACTAATACGCATGATAGCAACCCTAGCTTTCTCTCAACTCATCCCACACGCGGATCCGAGGAGGCAAGGTGCACGGTACAAGGTTGCCATCGCGCTCCTAACCATGGCCACAGCCATATTCAGATCCGAACTAGCCATCCTCATGGTGACCGTCACCCTCCACGGCCTGCTTGTCCCCCACATCTCCCTAAAGCACATCATCCCGCCCTTCCTCGCCTTCTTCGCCCTCTCCCTCCTCATCTCCGTCCCCGTCGACTCGTACTTCTGGCAGAAACCCCTCTGGCCCGAGCTCTGGGGCTTCTACTACAACGCCGTGCTGGGCTCGTCCTCGGCCTGGGGCGTCTCGCCCTGGCACTACTACTTCACGTCCGCCCTGCCCAAGATCCTCACGAACCCGCTGACCTCTACTATCCTCATCCCCTTCGCGCTCTGGAACCCCGGGACGGCGAGCCAGGCGCGCGCGCTGGTGGTGCCTAGCCTGCTCTTCGTGGCCGTGTATTCCCTCCAGCCGCACAAGGAGGCGCGCTTCATCTTCTACGTCGCGCCCCCTCTCACCGCCGCCGCCGCCCTCGGCGCCAACTACGTCTTCGCGCGGCGCACCAAGTCGCTGCTGCTCACAGCCGCATCGCTAGCCATCTCAGCCTCGATCCTGGCGTCGCTGGCCATCAGCGCGGCGCTGCTGATCGTGTCCTCCCTCAACTACCCCGGCGGCGAGGCCCTCGCAGCCCTCAAAGGCGCCGTCGCCTCCTCCGCCTCCTCCTCGGAGCTGGACATCCAGGCCGCCTCCGTGCACACCGACGTCCTCGCCTGCATGACCGGCGTCACGCTCTTCGGACAGAACGCCCACCGCCCCGACGACGCTCCTCTTACTTACCCCGCGCCGCACGGCGGCGGGGTCGTGACCTTCGCGTTCGACAAGACCGAGGACGAGGCCACGCTAAGGAATCCGAGGTTCTGGGCGCGCTTTGATTACGTGCTTGCTGAGGACCCGGGGAAACCGCGAGGCAGCTGGGAGGTGGTGGGGGTTGTCGAGGGGTTTGCGGGGGTTGAGGTCTTGAGGCCTGGGGCGGGAGAGGGGGGTGATGGAGGGGAAGGAGGGGAAGGGGGACACCGGGTCCTGGGACGGGGCGCGGTTGTGAGGAGGGTGAGGGAGTGGGTGAGAGCGCGCACGGGGGGCTGGTGGGTTGGTCCGCGCATGGAGCCGCGGGTTTATGTCCTGCGCAGGATGAGGGAGGGCGAGGTGAGGAAGGCGGTTACCGCTTAGGCTGGCTAGCTTGTTTTTTTCCCTTTGATTTTGTGGTTTGTGTAGTGTAGTAGATAATGTTGTATAACAAGCGTTGAATTCTGTGGTCACGATGCGTCTTTCGTGCTGCTGGGAGCGGGAGTTAGCGGTTCCGCGTGGACTGCTACCGGTTGCGCAGCCGCGTCCATGTCCGTGCTTGATCCGGACATCTTGCAAGGCTGGTGCGGACCAGCTGGTTTTGTATGTGTGTGTGGGTGTTTACATTCGCCATTGCATCGCCGCCGCGGCACGTCCGAGCTATGTGGGATGAGTCTCGTGGTACTGGAATAGGGAGACAAGGTCTATGTTTTCTATCTATTTTCTTAACCCGGTGCGGCAGTCATGGTTGCTTTACACAGCTGTGCCGCTGACAGTTGGTCAGTTGGCGCAGATGTGGTCTTGGTGAGATGCGCCGAGCATAAGGCTGTGTATATTGTCACATTGTTCGTTGCGGGAATAAGCTGGCTCCGCGGCGGCTTGGGTATTTTGGATTTCATAGTAGGTAATTTGTGAGATTTAGGTCAGATATTGATGATCGGAGTCGAGAGGTTTTCATGGAGGATGTGCAATAGTCTGGTAGATGTGGTCTAGGGCTTTATGAGGGTGTCATTCTATTTTACTAAATTCGAATATCCCGTCTGTAATGTTATATGCGAGTGAGGATATTGGCTTTGGTTTTCGTTGCTGCGTTGAGTCAAGTGCTCTGACGGTTTAAAAATATAGGTATTTACCCTTAAGTAACTTGCATAGTATAGCATAGCAATACTCTTTGATGTGTTACTACGGAAGTATTATTACAAATATTTGAATTAGTACTCACGCTGTTCATATGTCACGGGCAGCACATTATATTTATGATTCTAGATTGTTCTTGTGGTGAGAGTTGTTGGAGTATACTCACGCTCCCTGCCCCCCTCTCTTATAACAATACCTAGGTAGACAGGTATCTAGAATGGGCAGGTATATGTAGGGTGCGTAAGGCTGGGAATGAGGACTAAGAACCCTACAGTATGTAGCTGGCTTCTAGGCTACAGACCTCCATTTCGAATACAACCTCAACTATCCATCTGGCCAAATTCTCTTTCTGGTAGATGCAGCATGGATGTCATCTCATCGTTTCCGAATCAATGAACTCAAAATTAGGTCCTGACCCCGCCTTCTAGTATATTATGCTATCATGATTGGAGGGAAACAAATGTATGCTTACGCCGCGAGCCGGGCTGGCTTAGGTTGCATCACATGGAGACCAGCATTAGATGTTGGGGGCTAACGTCGTGTAGCCATCCATGAAGTTGATTCTAGGCAAATTGATCTAAGACAAATTGTTTGCACAGACCTCGTAGCCTTACTATCCTAGCTTACTATTTTATCTGTGATACGACTTTCATAATTGTTATTATGGCAGCCAGAAGAGAAATGACCAGTAGGGTAGCCTTGTTGTGTAAAACTTGTTGTTACTTTTGGGGCGGTGTAGCATTATCAACTATACATGTTGTTGCATTAGTGTTTTTAGCCCAGCCAGACAGAAGTGAGGGTGTGTAAGATGAGACTCTTGGTTATTTTGTGTCGTGTATGACGAACCGTTTTGATCCACGGGATGAGGTAAAAGGCTATTAATATAACCAGTAATACCCGGGGTCATGGATCTGCACGGGGTCCCTTTCACCTGGTTGGCGTTAGACCGAGCTTCTTTGGGATGGCTTGCGAAAATCAGTTTAGAAAAGTTTACCTATCAGATTAGGTGCATCTGTATATATATGCCTACATCTGAAGTATTATAAGGGTGTAGGAGTTGAGGCTGGGTTCTAAGCAAAGTATATTTACTAGATATAGTTAGACTGTATCGAATATGTATGTCTTGCCCCATGTTTTCCCTTTTAGGTAATGCGATCAGAAAATGGCCCTTAACTCAAAATACGACCTCTTACGAGTGGAGGAGAGAAAAGGCCCCACATCCCTGATATAAACGTGGAGTTGGCTGCAGGGGTGAGGCAGGGGGTGAGGTACCTCTAGCGTGCTAGGCAGAGCTGAACCCCTGAAAGATGGGCTTCGATACCACATTTTGTGCGGGAGATCAGACAACTGTGAGACTCCGCCGCGTCTTGCTAGATAGGTGAATCAAGCCCGTTCTATTTTTTATTTTTTTGTCCTTGTGGGAACTACCAAGAATGCTCATCATACCCATCGTGGGAGGAAATGGGCAATGATTAACCATTAGGCAACAACAGTGTACAACTGGTTGCTATGCTCATGGAAGCCCAATGATGTCAGCACAGCTAGATTACCTACATACCGTATTCACATGCTCCACACATGTGCTAAGCCGTTGAGATTTGTGCTTTACGAGGAAACAAATGCACAGTGAGCTAGGTGATTCTGCCTTTCTGCAGTCTGAAACCTATGCGCGCAGGCCCCCAGCTATTCCTGGTCCAGTTTTCGCAGAATCGAAGTGTTTTTGCTTAATAAGTGACGCATGCCCCCAATGCACATGCATAGAATGATGCGAGAAGGGACTAGCGAGGAACCCCGATG
Organism: Hypoxylon argillaceum; assembly: GCA_022495175.1. Taxonomy (NCBI): domain Eukaryota; kingdom Fungi; phylum Ascomycota; class Sordariomycetes; order Xylariales; family Hypoxylaceae; genus Hypoxylon; species Hypoxylon argillaceum. The sequence continues at coordinate 75,570 of MU378146.1, forward strand.
CTGGCTGGCTTATTATTTAGATGCGTCTAGATATATTGTTGGTTCTGCGAAGTAAGTATTTGGAAAGATCGAGACCGTGGATGCACGCGACACTGCTGCCGTTAGGTATTCTGTAGCGGCTTAATAGTACTAGGAGCCTCATTGTATCTTTTGGGGATCCCATGGCCACGGCCCAATCCAAGCCACTAATACGAGGCTTGCAGACATCCAGGATTACCTATGTACGAGGTACTTACAGTAGGTATGGTGTTAATGTTTAAGCTACCTAAGATACCTATTTAAATATTCTGAGTACCTCGATAGGTCGAATAATATGGGGTGGGTACAGGTATATCAATAGAATAAGGGATGATGCCACAGCAACTGTGTTCCGATGTAATCAAAAGCTCTGCTGTCATAACTCAAGTAGCACAAGACAATCTCGCTAAGTTATGGTGTTTTACGTTAACTTTGAAATAGGTGTAGATCTGTATCTAGCTACCTCACTTAGCAGATAGTTCAGTCACTGTAGCGTGCACCATTAGACGCCTATTAGAGGCCAGTCCCAGGTACGGGTAGGTAAGTGCCCAATCTACCTAGATAGGTACCTAGGTAGCTTTAAAAACTCACTATTTTCTGAGACAGAAACACCGGCGCACGTCCCGCATCCACTTCAGTCCACTCTTCACACTCCCACTCCCACTCCCACTCCCACTAACTTGCCTTACAGTGCCATCCAAGACCCAAGTCCACAACGGATCTGGATACTGTAATCTGTACCTACTCGATCGTCTCTCCCAACCCACGATATCCGTCTCTGCAAATAAACAACACCTGCCCTCTGCCCCCTCGCTGCAATTGACAGCCAAATCGCCAGAAGCCACCACACCCCCTCCCTCGCCACTACGCACCCCCTAGCTACTTGGCAAACTTCTGTACCGCAGCAGCAGCAGCAGCAGCAGCAGGCGGGGAGGTCGTTCGATCACAAGACAGCAAACAACACGCTGGGTTTTGTTCCCCCTGCGAACCACAGAACCACAAACCCACAGAATTTGAGAACTATAGAACCACCGTAGCAACAAACACTGACGCGCCCGGATTCTCTCGCATGAGTCTACGCTTCTAGGTACAAGCTGCCACATGTGCGGTGCTCCCGTGTCGCCCGAAGACCATGGAGCATGATATGTCCCCCCCTGATGGCGGTCGCTCCTCGCGACGAGACCGCATCATGGGCAAGCTGTTCAAGCCAAAGGACAGAAAAATGACCAGCGAAGAGAGCGCAAACGAGATCTCCGACTTCCTGGGCCGTTCAGATAAACTACAGGTCACCCACCCTCCCCCGAGGCCTCCCCCATTCCAGAATCCTGGCCTCCCGGCCCTCGCCATCGACACGTCTCAGGCAAGCCGCTTCACAAAAGCTGCCAAATATGCGGACCCTTCACAGCAAAGTCTTCCTTATCGCACACAATCACACAGCCTGCCGCAGCGACCGAAACATAAGGGACTGACTGTGCGCTTTGCGGATACATATCCCGACGTCATTGGTGAGGGCGGTGATGAATGCGAGAACGCTGTCGCCGAGATAGGCAAAAGAAAACGAGCCAAACCACCGCCTACAACGAGGTCGGCTCCGCCCATGCCACAGGGAAATCAATATGGAGGACAGACCGGCACTTCAAGGGTGGATGCGAGGGGAAACGATGATTTTGTGCCTGGTCCTATACGACGAACACAGACAGGCTTCTCTACAATATCGGACCTCGACCGTTCTAATTCAAAAGCCTCTTTTTCGCGTCCTCCCGAGCCGCCAATGCCGAGGAGTATCCCTACTAGCGAGCCTGCCACCTCCCCTTTCCTCGATACTGGCCATCGAAAGGACGAGGACCGTCGTTCGTTCATCGAAAGCCACCAACAGGAGCAAAGAAGAGCCGAGGGTATGGCATTGGCTGAGGCGATACGCTCTGCTAATAGCAGTGCCCATCCTGACTGGGACGACCATGTCTCGTCCCCTGAGTCTGTCCCAGAGTCATCCCATCGCCGACAAGAGTATATACCAGGGTCATCGTTCCAACGTAACGAGCCGCCCTCCCCTGTGGCGAGTGAGAAGCCTTCTCGATCACCTCTGCCTCAACCATCCTTGGCAGAATCTGTTAGCTCCATACTACGAACGCAGTCTACGAGATCGCCCCTAACCCCCCCTGAAAGAAACCCATCTAGGACCTCGCCTCTCCCCGGCCAGGACCTCGGACGGACGACTTCTACAAAAATGTCTTTACCGCCTCTACATACCGATACCACTCAGCTTCCCGACTTCAATACCCACTCATCAACATCTCAAGTCAGATCTACTGACGAGCTAAAAATCGTTACCGACTATTCTAACGACAGCCCTCCCCCAGCATATCCAAATTCTATACACTCAACTTCTGACTTGTCTTTCAAATCAACCCCAATTAACCAGAATCCCGCATCACGTGGGTTTGTTTCTCCTTCAGTCGATAGATCGAAGTCTTTGCGCGATGTCGTTGTGGCAGCCGGAGATGATGCATTTGACACCTTCGTCGCCCGTATAAAACATCTGTACGAGTTATTCCGTTTATATGCCGAACAACAAAAGCCATTGGACTCAGCTCGGCCCGAAGATATAAGTAGGGCCGCTCTTTGGTGGTTTCTGAAGGGTAGAACAGCGCTAGAGAATGTCATCAGAAACCGTCCCCAGGACCCAGAAGAAACCCGCCACCTGATTGCACGCTACCAGGCATATACAGACTTAGCAAAGGGCTACTGGTTGACCGAGGTTGCCCTCCCAGAAATTGCAGAGGGAAAGTATAGCCCAGTGGGCGGAGAGTTGGGCGAGGTGAGACAAATCCTCACGTCCAATTTGCGCAAGTTGGCTATCTCCATGAAGAGGAATGGATTCCTACCCCCCGACGAACCCTTTCTTCCACAGACTATGGATAAGTCCATATGGATAGAATATCCATCCCTTAGCCAGGACATTATCGCACTATTAAACGGAAGGTGGGGATCGACGCTCGCTGCCGTACAGCAACCTACCCGTTCGATGGAGTCGTTAGATGCGCTACCCATTGGCGATACAAACAAATATTTCATGTACACGCGAGTCACTGTGGATGTATATCTCATGGAGCAAGGCATCGAGTCTACGCAAACCTATTTCCCTTGTGTGCTCTCCGTAGTTCGATCACCCGAGGAAGCAAACCTTAACTTCATCGTGGCAAGCCAGAATGGAAGCTTGTCTCTACGAATTCAGTCGGATAAGAAATCCGGTCCAAGCTGGCAGAATGTAAAATGGAGACCAGACTCCTACTCTATCGAGATCAAATTACCAAGGGGCTTCTTGCTTGCAATTCAATGCAGCCAACAAGATTTCAAGGTTTTATGGGGTATCTTCGACTTTAGCAACAAGGTTCAGGGCTACCTCTACCCCCGGCAGGACGAGGTAGTTGCGTGCAACATGATGCTGAAGGGGTTTCATTACTTCGATGCCAACCCCCAAGGCAGGGCATTTCCCAAGGACGCTGTAGGCCAGTGTCAATTAGCTGTGTTTGAACGGTTATTGAAAGAAAATAGTCCGACGGGACCCCGAACGTTTCATCGGGGGTTCAGAATTGCGGTGGTAACTGGTCCAAAAACCCGGACACTGAGCGGAGTCTCGCACCCATTTGCACCAGTACTCCCCGTCCAATTCGCCATGTTGCGCGGCGAGCAGCGATCGCCGCTTCTCCAGCTGGAATTCAACGACGGCAAAGACCGGGGTCGCATGGTTATGTCATTTGCTGATGAACAGGAGCGTGAGAAAGTGCTAAGGTTGATCAGTGGAAGCTATGTTCACCATGACGAAGAGGTCGTGACTGATGTACCCCTGGAAGGTATGAACGTGTCAGAAGGACTTGCGGATATCAAAGGAGGGTTTGCCGCGACCCAAAGACTGCCGTGGCAACGCGCCCGCATTATCAATGATCGATATGCTGGGGAGAACCCACAGACGGTGTTGGCGGAGAAGCTCAGGATTGAGATTGATTCGGTGGACAAGACCGGCGTGGGTATTGTTAGCACCATCACAGATCGTGTGAATGTCGCACCGGGGGAGCTGAGGCTGAGACTTGGTACCAAGGATATCCTCACCCTACAGGTGTTTCGGCAGCCGCAGCTTGACATGACGATTTCTCTTCTCGAAACGAGCATCCCCAAGGAATCACCTCGCGAATTCGCCAGTCTTCAGAAGTCCATTCAGAGCAGCTCAACGGTGCGGACCTACCGCTTTCCCAGCTTCAAAGATTTGCACGCCTTTCAGCTAGGACTTACCGGATATTCGGTTCTTTTTGACGGGGTGGCTGCTAGTCTCAACATCTCGCGGAGAATGATGGTCGTTCCGATCCACAAGAAATGGGAGGCTGGCACAACTCGCATTCAGGTGGTGCAGCAGGAGAGGACGGTCCAATTGCTCGCCTTTTTCGAGGACTGGAATCATGGCCAATGCATGGGGTTTGTCCTCAAGGGTACCGATGTCTTCGAGTGTTTTAGTCGAAACGGCAAAGCCGGGCTAAAGCTCGCGGATGCTAAATTTCCGCTTCCGAAGGTTCCGGCTGATGGTACCTCCAAAACCGACGATACAGCTTTTCTGTGCTTAGATATGCCCGATTTTGCTGGAGAGCACGATGATATCACTCTTCTCTTTGATGATGGCTCTGGTGAGTACTGTTTCCAGAAATACTTAACATGTCCAAACGAACTAACAAATGAGCAGAACGTGATCGTCTCTGCAATGTGTTGCCGGCCCCTGTGAAAGGGTCACGACTTAGTAAAGTGAAATGAGTTGTCAGCGGATTATACGATGATATGAGCCCACGACTAGAAATACAAACAATATAGGATAATATCCCACAGGCAGCACTGGATGTCCATAGAACCCATGGTAGGTAATGGGTGAGACGGTGCTAGTGCCGATAGGAAACCAAAGGAAAACTGACTTCAATACAACGGGGTCAGTGGCATAGAGGCGTTGAGAGGCAGTCGCTCTAAGGGAGGTTGGCTGACTGGGATACTTCGACGTGCGTACCGAGGAAACTCGACGTTAGTCAGCCCAGAGCAGCCCTGGCATGCTAAGCGCGTGTCGACGAGCAAGATAGCATGACATGAAAGACTCGGATTGTTGTTGAAGTTGGAAATAGCAGGAGTATGGCTGTATGCCGTGTCCATGCCCTCCCCTGTCGGAATACACATTTGTGATGAATAGAATAGCAGGCGATTCTAAATGGCGCATGTTGAAATGAACGAGTCTTCCCTATGCAGTCGTTACCTGCACTACACTCATACGTGCGAATCCATTTCTATATGCCTTTGAGTGTTGTAGTATGCGAGTGTCGTGATGCAGACTAGGTATTTTAAGTCTAGTATCTATGCGTGCGTATGTGTATTTGATATTGTTTAGTAAGGCTGTAGAACATGTGTGGTCTTGAGAGAATCTGCTTGTGAGGGATACGGATTTAAGAGAAGGCATCATGGTCAGATACTGTCTGAATAACTAGTCTACGCCAGGTCTACGCATACCTAATCTACGTCGACGGGTTCTTGGAAAAAACCCGTGTCTATGTACTACCTAGCTGTCCAGATACGGAAAGATAATACCGCATTAAACGGTTGCCTGTATCTCCGGCGGGTTTTGTTCTCTACGCGTATTTCTAGAATCTACTATGCAGTATATAATTTGATCTGACAGGCTGAAGGGCTACGTCATTCCGTAGCCTAACTGTTTTTAGATAGTCGGGCTGATGCCCACGACTTGGATCTATTGGGCCCTCCCTGCTCGTCTGACGCGTGCGAATGCAAGCCAGGTCACGGTGGTTTTTTAGCATGCTACATATGTAGTAAATAGGGAGTCGGGGTTCGTGGCTGGTTGGTTGCCCGTTTCCCGCGTATATGTAGGTCGCTGAGTGGATGGCGGCCGTCTAGTAAACAGTAAAACTAGACTAATAATAATATACCGAGACATTTGGGTGAACGGGCAACAATGGGTTCTACAGAGATCCCTGATGACCCCGCTGTTTACGTTAGGAGTATGCAGTATATGTAGGCAGAGTAATTAACTCGTTGCATACAGAATACATATACATGTACATGAAGTGCTACTGCGTATACCTACTAGGTAGTACGCAGTATGCGTAGGTGAAGTAGGGGGAAGAGCCCGACTGTCACCTTAAGTTTGTGAATAAGCATCCACCGGTCATGTACCTTACATAGGAGACAAAACATTGCTTAAGTTAGTTCGTATAAATCCACATGCCTAATTTTTGGGGACCTTTCTCCTTTTGTTGGGGTATAAAGAACTTATCTCGAGCTAGATAAACCTACACTTAGACTACATAGTAGGTACGTACATAGTAGGAGTTACCAATTTGACGGAACCGGAGGTTATACGCCGCCCCCACCATCGGCGTATTGCTACTGTAGGTACTCTGTACCTACAACAACAGCCCTCTCTCTCCCCAGTGAGGTCATCGGAATCTGCGCGCAATCGATAAACACAGCCCACCTTGAACAGTACTAATAAACGACCTATTTGCTCTACCGTCCCTCTTAACCGCCTCCCAACGTCCCTAGAACTCTAATTAGCTACCAGCTACCTTAGGCGCTTTTCCAGGTAGAAAAGAAAGTAGTCTGCAGAGAGGGGCTCGCATTTACCTATTGCTTTTTCGCAACGCATTTGGGAAGCACCTAGCTTCATCCCTCGTAGCTTTGTGCCGCCCCCCCATCCGTTGTCCCTAGCTTTCCCCTTTCCCCTTTGCCCCCAGTACAGCATCACATCCCTTGGCCCTACCTGGATAGGTATCGCCGACGTCTTCTCTGCTTCCATAGCATAGACAGACCTGGTACGGCACCTGGTGCAAGACCTAGTACGAACGAGCGATTTAGTATCAAAAGTTGAGAGCACCAACAGACAAACATGCACGGAGCCAGGATCACTTCGGGCTTATCCCTTCGTCATAGGGCACAATCCAATGCTAGTACGGTTCACGCCCACTGATATCTATAACATGGCACCCCTCGCTACGAGCGAAACAAAAAACCGCTGACTCGACAACTTAGGTAGCAGGTCTTCCGCCGACGGCAGTGCGGGCGAAATGGACGACGACACCAGCGTCATGGAACCTGATCAGGGAAACGGTGAGTCTCCTCCGCTCAGCTGCCCCGTCGCAAAGCGCCTAGCCAGAGCCAGAGCTCAATGCTGACCACAGCCTAGTCCTCACCCACATCATCTCCCAGCTGCGGCCTGGCGCCGATCTCAGTCGCGTCGTGCTCCCCACCTTCATCCTCGAGCCGCGGAGCATGCTGGAGCGCATCACTAAGTAAGGATAACTGGGGTCGCTGAGAGCGACGAGACTTGGATGAGCAAGGCTAATGCGGCGTCTTTCTGGCTGTAGCTTCATGTGTCACCCCGAGATGCTCCTCTCTATTCCTCAAATAGAGGATCCCGTTGATCGCTTCGTCTCCGTTGTCAAGTTTTATCTCAGTGGCTGGCACATCAGACCTCCGTAAGTGCGCTTTCTGTTGTCTGCAGTCCTGCAGCCTTGCTTGCAGGTGCCGGGTGCTGACTTGACCTGTGATGACAGTGGTGTGAAAAAACCACTGAATCCAATTCTAGGCGAAGTCTTCTCTTGTTACTGGGACCTACCCGACGATACGCGCGCATACTACATCTCCGAACAGACGTCGCATCACCCTCCCAAATCGAGCTACTTCTACATGGCCCCTGAGCATCATCTTCGCATAGACGGAACCTTAAAGCCTAGGAGCAGGTTCCTCGGTAACTCGGCTGCCAGCTTGATGGAGGGTGTTGCCGTCTTGAGTCTGTTAAACCGGGGAAAGGACCGACAGCATGGAGAGAGATAGTATGTCTCAGATGGCACCCTTTCGTCACTTTGCGTTACTGACTCTGAACCTTAGTTGGCTTACACAGCCTAATATGTACGCCCGAGGCATTTTGTTTGGAAATATGAAATACGAGCTGGGCGATCATAGCGTGGTTCGCTGTCCCGAATTGGGTCTTACCGCTGATATCGACTTCAAGACAAAAGGGTGGGTGAGCGGCACATATAACGCGATAGGAGGCACCATAAAAGATGACAAGACTGGTCAGACATTATTCGAAATCTCAGGCCTTTGGAGTGAAGAGATGTTCATTAAAGATCTAAGAGTAAGCTTATTTTGGCACATGTTTCTTGCGATTACGCACAACTCTATGTATACTAACTATATGGTAGAACGGCAAAAAGGAAATGTTCTTTGATGCACGGAAAGCAAAACCCTCGAAGCCGAGAGTTAGGCCTATAGAAGAGCATAACGAGCACGAGTCAAAGAAGCTATGGCAGAAAACGGCACGGGCCGTTAAGGACAAGAATCACGAACTCGCGACCGACGAGAAAACGAAGGTCGAGGATGCACAACGAGAGGAGGCCGCTAAACGAGCAGCTGCAGGTGTTGAATGGCATCCGCAGCTTTTTAGACAAGTCAAACCTGAGGTTGATGGTAACGATGAGGACTTGGAAAAACTGGAGTGGATCGTGAATGCAACAATGTGAGTTCGCTCAGTTTTACTGTTTGTTATATGCTGACTTTGTGAGTAGCGATGCAAAAACACCCCAGAAACAGGCTGAACAAATCATGGCCATCTATCCTATTTTGCAAGGTCAGGTTGTCAATCATCGAGAGATACCCCCTCACCATGTGTCCTCAAGCACCACTCAAAAGCCCGCCCCCGCCAATGACGGGGGAGACTTGATCGACTTTGGACAGAACGACGATCCCGCGCCGGTAAAAAGAGAACCACCTACGAAGCCCGAAAAACACCCTTCGTCTGACATTACAAATCTATTAGAATCGACTGGCCAGAGAGTGAATGGCCCGCTGCTCGACTTTACGAGTGATCTAAAGAAGGACCTACCCTCGGAGAAGGCCAAGATACCCCAGAGAAAACGCACAAATACCGAGGAGAGTAACGATGCCTTTTTCGACGCCGAGGGGTAACAAGTACGCATAGACCTACAAAGGGAAGAAACCAACCCGCCATCTTCGATACCTCAGCATTGGGTGGGTAATAGAGGACTTATCAAATGGACTTTGGTCAACAGCACACCGAGGAAGAGCGAGAGCATGGAAGGAAGAAGCCAGTTTTGGCCCGGGGTAACGAAGTGGGAGCGATACAGGACGTGTTCAGTCGGCCCGTATTTGTTTCTACCTCATGGGTGTTTCTCATGGGGTCGCGTAGAGCAGAGGACGAAAAGAAAATGTTTCGAATTCTGACAAGTCATGCGTATACGGATGGGCATCTAGGACGACTCCCTAGGCATCTTCTCGAGAGTTGACGGATGCTCGAACAGTGGTTGGTTACTCAGTGAGTGGGGTGGAGACGCTGTATATACCCATGTAGCCTGTTTAATACCATACGATTCGCCTTACAGGTTATTTCTTCTCCTGGTGAACTCATAGTACAAACACAGATATACGATACGAAGACTAGCTATCAGCAAATGAAGAGTAGTTTATGATGGGCTGTCATTTATTAGGTAACTACAGGAACGAGGCTAGCTAGCATAGAAAAATGTATGCTATAGATCTCCCGGTACTGCCAACGTTCCTCTCATTAGATAAGCCGACACCCATCCCATAGATAGATATCTGTTATTCCAGAGCAAGGAGAGACCCCTGCCGACCACCGGGTATCCGATATTTTGCTGCCACCGTCGTTGTCGTTTTATGTTACATAGCCCATGTGTTAATAGCATGGCATCCACGCGTACAGCAGTCCGTATTCGCCTCGTTTCTTTGTGTTCTTCTCCCCAATTCCCTTTTCATTCTGCTGTTACTGAAAGAGCCGCAACAAGGGTCGCTCTGCCCATTCGTAATCAACCTGATCCCCGCGCTCATTAGGAGTAGGACATGTTTTGCTCCCAGCAACTATTCTTGCTCCATGGCCGCCTTCCATTCCTGTGAGGACGGTACTAGGGTCGAGGTATCCGTCTCTCGTAATATGAACAATTATTTCCCCACAGCCATCAGTGGGCTCAGCAGTAGAAATTTTCCGCCTTGATTACCCGAGTGGACGTGGATCCATAGCCCCCCGTAGCCCGCCGAGCCCGGCGACGGACTATTGGCCCTAGTATCGCCGGCGCGCAGGCTCGGGACTCGGGCTCCGCGACACGCTCTTCGCGTCGCGGCCGCGCATCTTGAGCCACTTCTTCGTGGCGAGCATGAGCTCGCGGTCCAGCTCCGGCGACGGGTTCTTGCGATGGATGAAATTGCAGAACCCCCCCCTCACACAGCCCTCGCCCGAATTGAGCCTGCAGCACGCCTCCCTGAAGTCCGTGACCGGGCTCAGCTCGCAATAGATCGGCCTGCCGGCGTACCAGCGGGAGTTCAGCTCGTCGCAGGCGGCCTGCGCCGAGTCCTCGTACTTGAAGCGCGCGTAGACGTTGCCGATGAGGTGGTCGTTCGTGTTGTCGCAGACGACGAGCTCCTCGAGCTCGCCGTAGCGGCACAGCTCGCACCAGAGGTCCTCGTAGAAGGCGTCGAAGTGGTTCATGCACTGCTCGGCCGTCAGCCGCGACTTGGGGTCGTGCGCGGGGTTCTGGTACATGGAGGGCAGCAGGATCGTCTGCGAGTACGACGGCTTCACGTGCTTGCGCGAGCACCGGTCGCCGTGCCGGCAGGCGCCGATCTTGTAGTAGAAGGAGCAGTTGACTTTGTCCTGCTCCGTGCCGAAGATGGAGGCGAGGAAGTTGGCCATTTTTGGAGGATGTGAGGATGCGCGTGTATATATGTGTAGGTGGTGTCGGGGGTGGAAGCGCGACGGCGAGGTTCGTGAGAAGGAGGCTGGTGTGGTGGCGGCTGAGAGTTGTCGCGCTGCTGCTCGTGTAGTTGGTTGTGTCGAGTCTTAGCTTCAAACGCTAGAAATGATAAACAAAGCTACTATGTGGTTGTAGTCGCGATATGTAATTACAATCGGAGTTGGTGATGTTTTACAGGGATCGCTAGATAGACTGATTGTAGGTATGTTTAGAAGAAGAATGGGTGATGATAGGATTGGGGCGAAAGAAAGGCTGAAGTGGACCATGAAGAACCACTGCAGCTGCAGGTCACTTTTTAGTGGGACAATACGGCTCGAAGCTAGCCTAGCCGATTATTCAGCTGAGGCTGTATTAGCCACACTTTATTAATCAGTCAGTTCAGCCACAGTTCTAGATTATTTGCATATCTGTGTCACTGCCTACTGCAACTCTTTAGTCCGTACATAATAATAGAATAGACAGGAAATCCATGGAACTGGGTGATAACTTTCAGTTCTAACTAACGGGGTGAGCCGCAATTGGCCAATCGGCGACACTCGATAAAATGTATGCGTACACATATCAACTCCCGCCCTGTTGTCAATGACTCAATCTTCCCGGTGTCTATCTATATCGGCAACTCATCCTTCATGAGACTATATCCTTAGAGACTTAGTCTATGTTTAGATAGCGTATCTTGACAACAAGGGCGCAAGATTGACAAACCGGTGGAGCCCAATACCTTTAAGAGTTACACATACTCGGACCTTGCAGATAAGACGCTTACAGTAGATACATAAGAGGAGGAGGGTGATGGATATTCTCATTTTCTTCGTCCTGTTATTGATTTCCTTTAAGTAAACAAAATCAATCTAGGTCACACCTGAAATTAATCCTACTTTTTAAGCTTCAACTCGTTAGTCATCCTTCTCCTCCGCTATTCGTACCATATCAATCAAAATGGCTACAGCCAAAATAATCAGTAACGAAGGCTTGGTGCCAACGCTACCGTCTCAAGAACTCACCACGTCAAAACCTGCCTCAGATATCACAATAGGTCTCGCTCTCGCCAGTGAGGCGGCGGCCATCGCAAAGATAGGCGCAGACACATTCACCGCCGCCTCCGGTTTCGCAGTCTCTGCCGAGGACCTCGCCGAATTCTTGGCCATCACATACGTCGAGTCCGCCGTGCTGGCCGACCTGAAAGATCCCGCACTAGAGACGTGGGCTGCGCGTGATGCAAACGGGAAAGTCCTAGGCTTGGTGCAGCTCGTCCGGGGACTCACGGAACCCTGCGTGCCGGGAGACCCCGCGACGCACGCCGAGCTGCGAAGGCTATATGTCGACACCACCGCGCATGGCCGGGGCATCGGCAGCAAACTCATCGCTGCTGTTGAGAACCAGGCCCGCGCCGAGGGCTACAAACAGCTGTGGCTCACGGTGTGGGAGAACAATGCTAGTGCAGCGCGGCTGTACCTGAGGTTGGGATATCAGAAGATTGGCACTACCGACTTTGTCACGGGCGGCTGCGTGCAGACTGATCACGTCCTTTCGAAGGCGTTGTGAACGCAGGTGCATCTCTTTAACAGATCAGCATGGGATAGAACTATGCGAGTTAAATAAAATAGAAATATGTATGATAAAAGGGAGGAGAAAGGAGGGGCTCTAGAGCGACAAAAGCCAAGTGCATCTACATGAGAGTTTCACGATGGTTTGAGGAGACTAGGAGTTTATTGGCGTCTATAAAGGCAATCAAATAATACAATTTGACTTCTAGAAGGTACCTAGGTATGAGTTTTCGCAAGTACAATCCATTATGTACATGTATATCGCATATTCTTCCCCTAAGGCTGCCTAACTCCAAGGGCCGGGACTCCCTCACGACAATATTAGCTGCGCACTACCTACCTCCTACCTACCTAATGTAGGTAGTGAGTGACCTTACGAAGTACCTAAAGAGGCGTGCTTACCTCCTAGATAGGAACTTCGCAGGAAGCGCGTATCATGTGCTGTGCGGCAGTATCGATCGATACCCGTTTGAGCACCTTACTTCCTCATTCACACATATGAGAGCGGCAGTCGCGATATGAGGTCTATGGACAAGCTTAGCTACCTACATAGATGCTCGGCCCCCTGCTCTTCAAATACCGCCCATCTTTTCTATTAATCATATCACAACACTGCTTCTAGACTACATCATTCTATTCCGGTTTTTTAGGAGGGTCAGCCAGCACACTCACTATTTAAATTTCTATTACATGTTTTGCTCGCCAAGACGCATCCAACATCAGCAATGTCTCCTCCTCCTCCACATCCTCTACCGGGCGACTTAGAAGACCCCGAGGCCGGCCACGAGCTCGCCGAGCTAGCAATAAGAGTCTCGAATCAGCCATCTGCTGTTTCTACATATTCAGTCCCTTCTTCTCTATCTACTTCAGGCTCCCATCCAGCCTCTTCTCAAGCCCCTTCTCAAGGCCCTGGTACACCCTCTGGTGAACCCCCTTCTCAAGCCCCTGTTGCTTCTGCAGCCCCTTCTGCACCTCATTCTGCAGCCCCTTTTCAAGCCTCTTCTCGAAGCCAGGCTAGAGCAGAACCAGGGGAACCAGGGGAAGAGGGCGGCGGCTTGGTTCGGATCGTTGAAATTGAAGAGCGAGGTGTCTGGCTATACGTACAGAGACTCGATTTCAGCTGGTATGCTGCGCCACTGGCCATGGGCATCACAGCAGTTCTTATACAAAATCTTTCCGAGTCGTATCCGCAGCACAAGAAAATCATCGTCATGAACAGTCTAGTTCACTTTTTAGCCGATCTTTTTATTTTCACTGTAATCACGGCCTTGACCATCGTCCGATACTACAGATGGCCACGACTCTTCCGACTCATGATGAACTATCCTGACCAATATGTGCGCATACAACTGATGCCCATGGCGTTGGCACCTATTCTTCTCATGAGTGCCAAACTCGCACGCAACTCCTCAGGAACCCTCGCGGTTGTATGGGCAATCTGGGTGGCCACGTTAGTTCTCAGCCTCATAGTCGCTCTTCTAGGACCACTCTTGTTGGCATTGTAGGTGGACCACCTAAGCCCTTGATCTCAATCGTCCGATATCTCTATCTAACTAGTACCCATAGACGAGTTATCAAGCCCGGCGCCCATGGTTCGTCCGGACGGATAGTTAGCTAGCTTCTACCTGTCACTGCTCCCATAGTCACGGCTACTATTGGAAACGACCTTTACCCGATGCTCGTTGGGCACCGTGCAACCACTGCCGTTGTGGTAAACTCACTTGTTGCAGTGTTCGGTTCTGCGCACCTCATACTTCTGGTCATCTTGCAAATCGTGGAAGCTCCAGGACGGCCCCCTAACGGAACAATTGACATGGGTAGGGTCTCCGTGGTTCTAACTACCGTGGCTGAAGTTGGATTAGCATCACAGAAACTTGGAGACCAATGGCTACAGTTTGTCAAAGCTTTCCCACCGCAACTTGAAACCTATGCAGCATGGGACCCAATTGTCAAAAGCTGGAATATTGTTGGTCTCGCCTGGGGTGGCATTTTGTGGTGTACATATTCCGCCATGCTCTCCTACATTCCGTTCCGTATCATGAAGCATGGAGATGAGACCGTACGCCTGCAGGCATCAAACTTCGACTTATTGATCTTCCAATTTTCGTTAGGGGCCTTTTCGATATTGACCTCGAACATTGGAGTCCAATTGCCACGCATAGACATTTCGGCAGCTAGTACTATTTTTTCAGTAATATCTATTACGGTTTTCCATATCATCATAGGCAGGACATTATGGCAAGTTGGGCGTGGCCAAGGAATGGCACTGTTTACTGCACCAGAACTCACAGGAACCTCGAATCTGCGGCCCTTAGATGTCGAGCCTGCTGCACCATGGCGTAAACGCCTTTGGTCGAAGATAAAACCCTATCTGGTCGAGTTTGTGACTCTGTTGAGCTACATAGGTCCTATTCATCCGAACGCTTACCATGTTGATGTGGTGCATATGGATATGGTGGGATGAAGATAGGCTTTTGATGCGATGGTAGGCTCGTATTGATGGTCTAGTCTCCTCACTTGCGCCTTATTCGGAAGTCGGACGGATGCGGAGGCAAAACCGGAATAGGCTTATTTTGGGTAGAGCGATTATTCCATATAGATCTTAAAAGAGCTACAAGCAGATGCTTATAAACACTTTCGTCTCTTTAGTGACCTCTTTATTTCTAAGCTCCAAATGTGCACGCGTAATCTTTTTTTTGTTGTGTAGGAAACTGGGCTCACAACTTGGTTTCGCAGCATTTTGTTTTTATATTACGTCTTTATTTATTAGTAGAGTGTTGTTTAATCCCAACCTTACAAAGTCTGAAGGGAAATGGCAACACATAGACAAGTACGATAAGATCCCGATTATGGGTTTCACCTATCTACCTAGTTATGGACGCGTACGCTCACTCTAGCAGCCCTAACCCTCCCCCTCACCATCCGCCCCGGCTTTCACATCGTCCCCCTCCGCCTTGTCCTGACTCGGTCTCCTGTCCTCAGTATCCTCAATCCGGGCCTTGAAGTCCGCCGCCTTCATCTTCTTCTCCCTCTCCCTCTCCCTCTCCTTCTTCAACCCCTCCTCCACCCTCATCTGGCCCGCCTTCAGCGCCGCCCTCACGACGACCCTGTCGTCGTCCGTCAGGCGCACGAAGAGCGCGCCGAACCTGGGGCTGCGCACGGGGTTGTAGCGCCGCCGCGAGGCGGCCGGGAGGGCCGACAGGAAGGCCTGCTGGGCTTTCTTCGCGCGCTGGCTTATGGCGTCTTTCGGCATGTCGGCGGCTTGGAGGGGCGAGAGGGAGGCGTCCCAGTGGCGCAGGGAGGCTATCAGGAGGCGGTGCAGGGCGAGGAAGAGGGGGCCGTGGGGGGAGGGGGGGGGGCCGGTCGTGTTTAGGCTGTCGCGGGCGCAGGGGGCGCAGAAGCAGGCGAAGGCGAGGTACCAGGCGTGTACGAGGGCGTGTACGAGGCTGCCTATGAGGGTCTCGAGGTTATTAAGCTCGTTGTCGCTGCCGAGGTTGACGGTGATGCGGACGAGGTGCTTGCCGTCTTTCTCTGTGATGGCGGTGTGGCTCTCGCACTTCTCGTCTTCTGGGGCTATTCTGTCCATGCTGGCGTCGAGCTCGATGTGCTGCTCCAACTGCCCCAGGAAAAAGAAGCTGTCTAGACAGCAGAGGAAGGTGTGCATGTCTCTCTGGTACGTCTCTAGCTTCTCTTTGTCGAAGGGTGCTTCGTACTCGTTCTGGCGCTTGTTGAAGAGCTCGACGAATCTGCCACGGGCTGTTCGCTGGCCATCGCTCAGCTCGACGTCCTCCCGAGAGTGGAAGGTTTTCGTGGCGAAGTTGAGCAGGTCCCGGGGTTTATACGCCGCCCTCTTTAGATCTGGGGAGTCGTAGGGCGCGAATGGTGCGTATTTTGGCAGCGAGGCATGCTTTGGCGCGGCTTGCTTGGGCGCGACTTCGACACTACCATCTGGCGATCGCGCGGCGGCTCTCTTCCTTTTCAGCGCAGCCATTTTGGGTAACTTTTAGTGTGCTTGTTGATATTTTTACTGATATGGATATTTAGCTGCCTCCTGGTTATAAATACATGTTGAGTATGGAGTGTCGGCCGGTCGATAGATATATATATTGGTGCCCGTACGCATGAAAGGTTTAAGATAATGCCTGACTCGATCTTATAGGGCCTAGTTATATGTACTAGATAATTCTTTGATTTCCTTCAGGAGTCTATATCTGCCTAGTTCTCGTAATAGAAGATCTTATCATAAAAGGGGGTCGAAGGGCTGAAAGGCGCATATGTTTGCTCGAGGAAGGATCTGTAGAATCGAGCCAAGGCTACTGTCTAGGTTCATTTCAGCATGAAACAGTTAATATCGGAGCACATAGATTTTAAATTATCGGTAGGAACTTTCTCGAATGACAATGAGGCGTATAGGCTCCCACAAAATCGGAGAATCTCTGTACTTTCAACAGGCTAGTTGCTGTTGTGGCCTCCATATTGTAGACATGATAGTTATGCTAGCGGCGGCTTCGTAATAAAAAAACCCCGTCTTATTTAACAGGTATATCCTTGACCATAGTAACGGCATTGCGCTGAAATTATATAAAACCATAGAAAACATGACCTAAACCAATCCTTTACCATCATATAACTTCAATGTATATAGCTTCATATCAAGAAATCCCTTGCCCTTTAATACCTCGATGCCAGTTATTCGGTAGGTCCGCACGGCAATATAAATGCTTACCTATCTATAGCCTAGATCACAACATATTCCTCCGTAGATGCCGTCCTAAATAGATAGTTTTATATGTAACTCAACTTCCGTAGCGAATATTTGCCAAACTCCCCATCAAGGGATATTTTGAGGCGGCTGAGAGCTGTGATTTCTCCGAAGTGGCAACAAGGGGATAGAGACGCGAGACTTCTTAGGCCACCGGAAACGAGGCGGTACGTTGTTAGGGGGCGGTGGTTGACCTAGAGGTGGACTGGCCCCGGAACTAGCAGTAGCATGTGGATTCCCTTGCGGCGGCGTACTAGGTCTCGCAGTGGTTGACGCCGAGGGTTGGCTTGCACTTGGTGCCTGTGCCTGTGCCCATCTCTGTCGGTGCGCAACCCGAATTCTCTCCCACTGGTCCTGTCGCTGTTCTTCGGCAGCCTCAGCCTGGACGCGCCGATTCCCGTCCAGAGCCTCGATCTCGTCTCGGATCCTGTCGCGTCGGGCCCATTCTCGGTTAATCATGGCAGGGCTAAAGGCATCCTGGGATGTTACTAGGGACAGTTAATACAACTTTGAGATATAGTCACACTCTGGGGTTCTGAATTACATACCATCTTCAATACTATTGTCCTCTAACTGATCCAATTTCGGACCAAAGCGGTCGCTAAATACCCGGACAAGACGGATGCCGTAAATGTCCAGGTGTTGTATGTCATTATCTTCCGTGAGGTATTCCTTGCAATCTGAGAAAACGTCCATTTCGAAGAGATAGTCCTTGGCTAGAATAACATCAACGCTAAGGTTGTCGAGCACAAGAAAATCACATTGAATAGAGTGACCTCCGGAAGCCCAGACGACATCCCGAACTATGCCATCAGTAAGGGCGGTGGCCCCGTCTGCAAATTCAACCTCGACAATGTCCCCTGGGCCTAACTCTATCTCCAGGCCGAGGCGTCGGGCGTAGTCCCGAGACATAATCATGACGTCGGAGCCGGTGTCCGGCAGGGCAGCGACAAAGTTGTCATTAAGGTATCCCCATAGTCGTTGCTTTCCTTCGCCTAAAAGATTCACAGAAACGGATTTGGGGACAGATATGTACTTCCTTTGGATCCGGTGGCGCAGCGTGGTCAGACACTTGGTCTCCTCGAGGAATTCGCTGCCGAGGATAATTTGATGCGTACACCCGGGTAATATCCAGCAGGTCATGTTGAGCGTCGCCTCTTCGTTGCGGAAGTTCCAGGGCACGATGACGGAGCCCGGGGAGACGGCCTCCCTGCCGTTCGCCAACCTCACACGCCGCTCCGTTTCGGGCTGCGGATGAAGTCCTAGCAGCCTCGCCGTTTCTGGCGAGATAAAACAGGCATCGGCACCAGAGTCGGGTAGTGCGGCGATCAGTTTTCCCATCACATTCCCAAATATAGTCCACTGGCTGACGCGGGCCGACAATGTTTGAGGCTGAAGGGACATCCTAGGCGAAGATCTCCATTTTTTGCTGGTCGCCTTGACAGCTTTCTCCAAACCCTGGCGAATGAGCTTCGCCTTGGGAAGACTTACGTTCTGCGCACAGAGCCACAGATAAAGTACCTCAAGACGAGATGTATCTTGCCTCATAGACGACAACAAGCTGAGTAGCGATACTAAGCCCTCAGCTAGAATGGAGTCACTATTCAATTTCGTACCCTCGATCAATTTGTCGCACACTATGTCGACAGTCTCGTACCACATTGGCGCAAAGTTTTGCTTTAGTAAATCGCTCAGCCATGGGACAAGTTTCCCTAGGTCCATATTACCTCTAGTCATTTGCTGGGCAAGGAGGTCGAGGTCTAGGACCTCGTTTACAATCGCGCCGTCCTGTGGCGTAACCAGCATCAAGAGGATTTCCTTCACCCACTTAAGCAGCGCGAATAACGATGGACCCTGATGATCTCTGCTAGCCTGTGCCATGTTTTCTAAAAGGCCTTGCACGTCCATTTGGAGGAGAGCCCATTGTTGGGTGGCCTCATCTTGCTTCCTCCGGCCCTTGTTACCGTCTAAATTCGGTTCAAAGAGTAGCTCGGCTTCGAAGACGTATTCATGTCGCAATATATGATTTTGGGTTCTGGCGAGATATGATTTGCCCAGTGGCGGGTTTGTGATGGGCTGTATAAGAGGTTCCATAAGGTCTAGCGACGATATCAGCTCGTCTTCGGCCATTATCTCATAGGGCGGTTTTGACCTGCACGCAGAACGGCGCAGGGTTTCCTGCCCTTTTGGAGATTTTCATGCGCTCGCTGGTGATGGTATCTTGCCATGAATGCTAATAAATTTGCTTTAAATATTGATGTTTTTGATAACAGAGTCTTAAGTAGATGATGCAACACTGTTTCCTTCCGAATGGCAATAAGTTTGGGGAAGAGAATAGACTAGAGTTCCGTCAGCAGTCCCCCATATCATCACGTTTCTTGTAAACCAAGCCCCCGCACTCGTAAACCGGCTCAGCCTCAATGCACTAACCATTTACAAGTAGGCATCTAATAGCCCTTGCGCATGCTACTCGCCGCTATCTCACACTCACAAGGCAGACAGGCGTGCATGGCCTCGGCAGCGTCCTAATCATCTATCCACCAATAACGTCGTGAGCGATGCGCAACCTAGCTTGTCCTAGATAGCTTACCAAACACCTAGATGATGTTGTTCTATTAAACATGTTTGTCTCATCATCATAGCTACTAAAAAAAAGGTCTATGCAAGGAAGAATTAGAAATGGCAGGCAAATCAATCCATGCGATCAGCACGTGTCTCCCCCATTGGAAGGATATGCGGCGGTGGCCGGCTGGATCGCTCTCGACCCCGACAGCGAGACCTTCGTCTTCCGCAAGTTCGACAGGCTCGCGGCACGGAACCTGCTGTGTCTCCAGAGCGAACTGCTCTCCATCGAGAAGGAGCTAGCCCTCTTCGATAGCCAGGATGCCGAAGCCGCGCGCGACGACCTGCGGGCTAAGGACACCGCGCGCACGTGGGAGACGCTGGTGAGTCGTAGCCGGGCTGGCCACGAGGGTTCGAAGCGGCGGATGGAACTCCTGGAACTCCTACGATCCAAGATAAAGGAATACCGTAAGGCGCGCAATCTGAAAGATGGGACGGTGGATTGATTGTCACTGCCGCTGACTCGGCTCCGGCCTCAACTATAGACGAAGCTCTCCTCCTCCAGAGCCAGGTGGCGCAGCTCCACAGGCCCAACCAGCGAGTCCTCGACACGTTGCGGCACTGGTTTCAGAAGCCCGAGCCTATGCTGGGCGGGGAGGCGAAGAAGTACCTCGACGACGAGAACGATCTAGTCGCGCTGAAAACCTCGGTAGAACTCGACTATCTCTCGCAGTTCCTGCGACGTCACTGGACCGTAAATGTAATCCCTGCCTTGCCTAGATGTTTATTTCTTCTATCAGCCTAACCATATATCACATACTAACCAACCACTTCCAGACGGAATCAACCCGCGACGGCCGCGCCAAGATCGGGCGCTTCAACGAGCGTTCCGTCTCCCTCGTCACAAGCATCATCACCATCGTCGTCGCCGCCTTCCTGTTAATCGGGTCGATAACGGGGTTCTACTTCGTGGACAGCGACGTCGTGAAACTAATCCTGATCGCAGCCTTCACGTCCATCTTCGCGCTGAGTCTCGTGCTGATCACGAACGCGCGACGGGCCGAGATCTTCGCCGCCACCGCCGCGTGAGTGACTGACCGACATAGGTACCTGTATCTATATATACCTGACCTACTGCTAACCTTGTCTGACTAGATACGCCGCCGTGCTTGTCGTGTTCGTCAGCGGGAATATATCTAGTTCGCCTCAGGCGCCAACGTGACAGCCACTGGAAGCTGTTGTTTATTTTCCCTTTCCTGGTTTTCATCATATCTCGGGATAGGTGGGGGTAGTCTAAGTATAGCAATAGGCCATCGAAGTAATTATGTGTTGAGAAGAAAAGGTGGATAGGACGTCGCTGGATTGTAAGGTGGATATTAGTGATGTAAAAGAGATGGAACAAGTTGACATGGAATACACCGTGAGGGGTATCTTTATACACTGTTCTTCGTACCTTCCGCTTGCCAGGTTTTATAAATTACCTTGTTCGCCCCGCAGTAAGAAAACCCCGACCGGTGCTGCTTTCCATTGCCTGGAAGGCGGAGCCGAGGCGGAAAACCACACAGTAAACAAACGCCGGAGCGCCCGCCGCGTCGATGACCGGTTCGCTGGCCGGATTCACAACTCTCTGAAAATAGTAGGCGGCCTATCTAGTCCCACCAAACATCAAGGGCTATATAATCTTCCTTTTCCATAAATACTACCTCCTCGTACACCGCTTTGTCAGCTCACCAGCATTAACAAATTTTGAGCTCGCCGCAATACGCACGCATTAGTTAGCTATCCCCTAGCATAAGCAATATAGTAAAACACTTCATTTTAATTAAGTTGCTACGTCGCTACAAAAGTTGGTATTACGACATAATAGTGAATAAATAGAAATTAAAAAGATCGTCCAGAAAGCCAGACAACCAAAAAAGCAGCTGTCCGTTTTCCAGGGGCACACACATCAAGCATTATCCAGCCGTACCCTAGACGCCATCATAACCCGCCTGTCCGCCTCATTTTACCCCCCTCATAATATAGATAATGACTACAAGCTCGGTGTGCTCTCGCGGCTAGTCCTGGTCTCCCTCTTGCTCAAAAAGCTCCGCCGTATACCTCCTGACGTGCCTGGTCGCGGACTATCCGGGGCAGGGGCAGGCTCGAAGGTGCTCTTGATGAGCACGGTGCCGCTTCCCACCTTGATCTCCTTGTCGCCATGGCCACTCTCGTCCACGAAATAGAGTGCTTCGCCGAGGTCGTCGTCACTGCCGAAAGTGTGGTGGCCTTTCACTTCGATGCGGAACTGTGTGTCTGGTGTACATTTGTGTTTGAAGGACTCGTCAAACTGGATTGTGCCGGGTGACTCATGGTGCTTTGTCTTCGCTACGACCTTCTCTTTCGGGGTCAACTGCTTGATGACGACGTAGACATCTGAAGAAGGAGGGTATCCGGACGCGGATGTGATAGAGAACGTGGCTGTTCCCTGACCGGGGCCACCAGGCGCCAAACTATGGATGGAAGATGCGCCCAGGCTAACATTTCGCGTGTGCGACCTGGCACCATTAGACAGCGGGGGTGGGGGAGTCTCCCCGTCGACGGCAATGGCATCAGAGCGTTTGATCCCAAAATCACGGTCCGGAGAATCCGCTTCGTTTGTCACGATAGTAGGGATATCAGCCGTGCTTGGTGGCGTGACGGAGCCATTGCTTTCGTCATCCTTTTTACCTCTGAACCCACGTTTGATAAAACTGGCACCCTTCCCGACTCCGTGGCCAACAACACCGGCCACAGCTACACCACCCTTGACTGGCGCACCCACGACGTTGGTAACTATCTTGGTAGGGGCACCAAAAGTGCCAGAGAAGGTGCTAGTGCCCAATCTGGAGCGCGTAACATAGTCAGGACGGAAGAGAAGTCGTAATCTAACGGAACCGGACTTCCCATCCAATAGAAGTTTAACTTCTTGACCTCGGAAAGGATCAAGCTGCTCGAGATTGATATCGGCTCCTCCTAAAAAGTCAGGTTTGTCCGCAAAATCATAGTCGTACACTTTCAATTGAAACTTGGCGGCTGTGCGAGAAGGAACAGTGAGTTCAAAGAACTCATTCCAAACGGGGTTGAGGGTCTTCTTTTGAGTTTTTGATTTGAAGACTTCTTGGCCATTCAGTTCAAATTTGCAATACGGGTCACTCTTTCCATTGGAGTCGGCAGCAGGCAGGCCAGCACCATCCAGCAGGTCGACACGAAGATTACCCATATTGTTAATGCTCTCACTAGGGTCGAGCCGCATATCAACAGGGATATACTTCAAACTAACTTTGATGTTTGCTGGGCGGTTCTCTTCGTCCTTGAGCCGTAATATCGTAGGGTTGTTCTAGAAATATTAGCATTCTTTCCTTAAATCCTATGATAGTATGAGAGGGCTTACAAGACACTGTTTTAGGGTTTCCTGCGTGTTGCCAGCCAAACGAGCTAAGGTGTGGTCTTCATCACGATCTTCACCCGGCTTCTCGCGCTTTTCCCTTATTCTTAGGGTGAGTCTCGAAAACTCTAATTCGCGGATAAAGCAATCGCCGATCTCATCAAATTTGAATATTCGTGTCTTTGCTGTGCCAGATACATAGGCAGGATAAAACATATCGTCCACGAAAATCTCGAGATGAGACCCACTCTTGGGCATTTCGCCCTCAATGAGCTTAAATATCAAAAATCCAGATTCATATTTGCTGAGCAGCTCTTCAGGAGTGAGATGGATTTTCGGTGGGCCCTTAGGCAATTCTTGTGATTTTCGAGTGACTGAAAAAGTGGGTGATGTTGGTGTAGCTGGCAGGTTATTGGTAACCTTTCTCTCCAATGATGAGATCTTTCCAGCCTCCGATGATCGCGGAGCCTCAAGTGAAGTCCTGGGAACCTCAGCAGCGACCTCGTTACCTTCTGTTTCCTCTTCCTCTTCAGGGTCGGCTATGTTCAGGCAAGGGAAGAACGACACGGTATAGGTCAGCACTCCCTTCTCGATACCCTTGCCGTGTAGACGTAGGCCTGCCTCTTGTATCTTCTTTTCGTCGTGTACCAACCACGCCCCGTTTTCTGCTTGGTTCATATAGTCGCCCGCAAAGACTTCAACAAGGCCTAAGCTTCGGTCTTTGCCCATCTTTTCAGCATCCATGACATCTAGCGTCAACCTGTCACGGGCAGAGTGCATAGGCACATAGATGACTTCGTCCCATTCGGGATCTAGGGTATTGCGGTGAGTCACAGTTCGGCCCTTCTCGATACCCGAAAGAAGGACTCGAACATAAGGATCAGATTTGCCCATGGTTTCAAAATTGCGAAGGCCATGAGCTTTCTTGAAGTGAAGACGCATGACACCAACAGGCGTCTGATAACCCCCAGAACTTGACAAGACGCCTGAAATTGCGACGGGTTTCCATTGCGCTGTCAGTTTTACCCGGCCAGTGTGGACTCCAGACAGGTTATACCACTCGTTGCCCTTTTCCATCATCTCAAGCATATCGTCTAGCTTGATCTGGTATGTGCCAACCAGTTGATCTCCTGCAATTTCACGATCGTCTTTAATAGCGAGCCCGAGCTTGGCGTTTTTGCGGTCGGTAATAAGGATTTCTTTTGATCCATCATCGAAGATAGGGTTATTGGTGCGCTTCAGTTTCTTCGTCTGATGAACCTCTTTGCCGTTCAACAGTAAAGCCGCATAGGGATTGAGAAGTCCGACGAGACTCTTCGTGCCATCAAGATTTTTCGCCTGTTCAATTGTATACCTCAAGATACCAGTGTTCGTCTCTGGTGGAGGTTCAATCTTGCCATCGGGTAGTGTAGTTGCTTCGAGGACGGGGAAGAAGCGGAAGTCAGCATTGACCACACCTCGGGCCTTGCCATTGGCGATCACCTCTATCCGTTCATTCTCGTGTACATTGAGCTCCTCGAGTTTCTCTAGCGCGAAAGAGGCGACACCAAGTTCCTTGTCCTTTCGAATATCATTATAGTCGTACAACATGATATCGAGAGAATCGTTGAATGAGGTAACGATGACATAGTGTGTTTCATTCCACCGGGGATCACAAGAGTCTTTGATCGTCTTCGTCCGAGCAAGAGGAGCGCGTTTATTCAAAGTCACTACAGCATATGGATCAGGGTTGCCGGAAAATTTGTCGGGATTCTTCAGGCCATGGGCTCCATGAAGGGTTACAGCGACCACTCCAACAGCCTGATCGACAGGAGAGCCAGCTAGCAGTTTGGCAACCTCGATGGGGAAGACATTTGGAGCGTACATCATTGGGGCTAGATTGCCATGGATTTGCTCCTGGATGAAGCTTTCAAGACCAGGAATGAAGTTGATGTCAAAACCAAAGGTTTCACCTCCAAGAGGCTTGCAGACGTAGTCGATCTTAGGACGGTCGAGGAAGCACATCTCGACTTTCTCGATATGCGGGAAGGGAAACTGTAACTTGATCTTGAGTCGCATAGTGCCCGAGAAAGCCATGTCCTCAACAATGATGTCCAGCCCTTTGCTAATCATAGCCTTGCCAATTCGAATTTCCAGAACGACCTTGGGGTTGATTTTGTTCTTGATCTGACGCGACGTCATGTCGGCTGTATCATTGGGCGTGAAGCTGAACTTCCAGTCCATGATAACCGTATCGTCCTCGGCCTTCGGGTACGTTTTGACATGATCCATGCGTGGGGGTTTCGAGCCGAGCGTAAATGTCTTCAGCTTCAAGCTATCCAGAAAAGCTGGCGTTGCAGAACTTAGGACCTGGTCCACAGCATTGATGACAGTTTGGGCGAGGACGGGCTGGTAGATGGGCCAAAACTTGACCAAGAAAGAATTGATCCATTCCAACGATTCGTGGTCGGTGTCCAGTTTCTTCAGTGCCATCTCTCGGATCACATCGTCCCGAAAGTTTCGTCGAACTCGTCTACTCGAGGTGCGGTAATATGTCGAGCAAGCAGTCATAATGATGATGATCCATCCCAAGCCACCACCGAGGACCGCAACTAACCAGGAGGAGAGGCAGGCGAAGATGATGACCGCAGCATTATGATACCAGTCTATTACACAAAAAGTGAGAATAAGCAACTATGTGGAGGGTGTGAAACTCGAGGTGCGGGAGAACTTACCACCAAAAAACTTGTCGGGAAGCTTGCTCTCTACCCATGTTGTATGGTCCAGCATGGTATCCCCGGACAAGACGCTCTCGACAGGCCAACCGAAGCGCTGGTTCCATCCAACCTTCTCTGCCATGTCCTCTTCCTCTTGAGCGGCGGCACTGTCTTGTATAGGGTTCCCATTGACATCCTTGGCGACCTCGACAACGCCAGCTTTGGTCGGGGAAGGGAGGTCGTAAGCAGCCTTGTTGGTGCCATCATCCACATCGGTCACGAGGGCTACGCCTTTTGGTTTTCTCGAGCGACGGGGATCGTTTGCGAGGTTCTATAGCACAGGTCCATGGCGGTTAGTAGCACAACAGGTATCAAGAAGCTCGGTCGACGTACAGCTTGAGCCTGGGCTCGTTTTTCGGCGGGGCTCGCGTCTGGGTCAAAGGTGAAAGCAGCTACGCCGGCCTTTTTGCTCTCCTCGACAAGCTTCTTCTGGGCATCATCGGAGGTGACGGCGGAGGCGGGATCGCGGGCAGCATCAATTGCACCTTGAAGCTTGAGCTCACCCGCTTGTTGGGCGGTAGCCATGGTGCGCAATTGGCAGAGCTGCCGTGGCAGCCAAGTTGGGAGGACAGACTACCTAGTTGTCGACTGCTATTGTGGCTCGGGGTTATTGTATAATACCTACACGTGAATGAACTGTACCGTCCTGTTATTATTCTATTGTTGCGACCCCTAGAACGACGGGTTGGGATAGTGGAGGGCAGGGGTATGTAAGTAATGCACACGTGTTTGCTGGTGGGATGGAGACGATGACGAAAGGAACAGAATTGTGCAGTAGGTCTGACGTTGGTGGTAGTGAGGGTGGAAAACTCACTGTAGCCTGTGTATACGTAGTACCAATGTATGTGTGTATGTACTGTAGGTAGAATAGTGGATTAAATGTACGGTATTCTGTACTCTGTAGTACCGTACTGTTTGTTACTGTGCTGTACAGAGTATCTAACGGCTGCCCTGGCCCTCTGAGGGAAAATAGGTAGGAACGGGTTGATGCTAACTCACTTGGTGGTACGGTGGTACAGAAACAACACCTGATTGTAATAAAGGACAAGTCGGCGGTGTTCACGATACAAATACACAAATACGTATGCGTAGGTTCCCGGCGGGAGTGTGCATGCAAACCAGCCTTGATTTCACCCACGTCCTCAACTTGCATTTGCTGTACCCAGTAACCTACCGAGGGTCTCTAGCACCAAGCAAGGAAGCTTTTTGATGGAGCATCGTCATGATACCCACCCAACGAACAGCTTCTCTGGCTGATCTTCCTACGCTATTGGGCTGCAGCGGGGCTGGACCTCCCTGTTGTCGTGCGAGGTGGCTACATCTGGGGTCTGTCTCTTCGCTAGTGTCCTAGCAGGCTCCCTCAGCGGAGCCCAGATCAGTGCTAGGCTCTAGCCCCGGCACGAAACTACGTAATGCCCGCTAAATTTGGGTCGCTTCAGCCAATCGTAAAGTTCCAGCATCAGAGGCATTCTTCGGGACCGGGTCCAGCGATTGGTGGACAGTGTCCGCTACAGTGCACATGTATGAGTGTCATATCTACCTATCCGCCATTGTGATAATACCGAGATACTGACGAGAAATGAAAGCTGATAGATGATTGAGGGAGCCTAGCACAAGGTCAACAGGTTGCCCTGGCAGTTATGAATAGTGACGCCGTCAGCATTTGCTACTACTTAGGTACTGTAGATAAGCTGGAGCCTACATACCCATGCCATCATTTATGGTACTATGGCCAAACTGGTATGTAGACCTACAGCACTACCTTACCGACCTTCATACGTGCCGCTTTCCGCCGTATAATTGAAACTGAGTTCTCGCCGAGTTCTGTTCCAAGAGGCAGCTGAAAAAGCAACGCAAAAAAAAACTTTAGGGTTTAAGTCAACAATCGAGCTCACTGGAACCAATAGTATACTGCAAAGGCCCGTCTTCCCGCAGATCACCTATCATTTAGTATTGGTAGCGTATAGTTCACCAGTCCTAGATGAGTATGGTAATACCGCTTTACCCGACATCACTTCCAATAATTCATGTACCTAGCACTGGGCGCTGGGCACTGCTGTGTTGTCTTACCGTGTTAGATGGTAAGCTAGACACTGTAAAGCTAACACAGATTGTGTCGCAGATCATTTCCTAGCAATGGAGTGATGCAAGAGAGTGTGCATTGCAACCCTCCATCAACCCATCTTGCATTTGCTGGGAGCTGATCGCCGGCCTTGCCGACTTCAAATATCCCGTATTGAAGCTGATTCTTCTAGTTTTTTTAATGGGCCTCCTTCTTTCTTCATACCTACTTCAAGCATAACATACCTACCTAGCTGGCCTATATCTCGCATCTGTCGACTTCGTACCATTGCAGAGCTAACGCTTTATACCAGCCCGAGCTATCACCGTCGCAGTACGTACGCATGTAATCCACGTTAGCAGCAAGCGCTAGGTGGATCGTTAACTCATAGTCTTTCAGGGCTCCGCTGGATCTCGGAAGTTTTTTACTGGCCTAAAGACTATACTATACTACCTCACGTCGAAGAGACATCGTACAAAGGCCTCCAATTCTCCGGCAAATTCCCTCGTGGGGAATCCTTAGTGTATGACCAAGGCTAAGCTAGACTAGGTAGAGCCCACCTGTATATGCCTCGAATTTATCCTACATGTGCCATGCTCCCACATAGTTTGATTGTTGCTTTCTACACCATCTAAACACTGTACAAATTAAAGCAAAAGCTAAATATTTAAATCGAAAACACATACACATTAATTGCTAGCCAACAAACGGTTGACACCCCTCGTCAAAGTCGAGCAGGATGAAAAACAGGCCACACAAACCTCAACCAATTGTGGCCGAGACCAATTTCTTGAGGCTGGGGGACGGGGGCTGAGAACAAAATCGAGCCCTTATCCATAACGTGAGCATGGCGACGTTATCGACAGACGATTGCCTCACCCCTTCCGACACCAATGGCTGCTATGAGGCAAAGCCCTTGACGCCGCCTCAAAGCACGGGGTCTCGTGAATCGTACTATTGCATCCTTGACTATCGTCATAAGCCATTCACCATTACTTGGCGAGGACCGCCGGAATATCCCGATCTTATAGGATTTCCTGCCCTTAAGAATGTCGAAGTTGCCTCGATAGACCAGAGTATCAGTATCGCCGCAATTTGGAGAGATTCAATACTACTCGATTACGGCACTTACGCCTCTATTCGAACGACAAAGCAATTCCGCTTCTCCATTCTCAAGCTTGCCCACCCGGACAAACATTCTATCGAGCTGATCCAACACGAATTCCGTATACTTGAGGTTCTATCAAAGCTTGGTTTGCCAATTCCAGATGTCGACCCGCAGCCTATTCTAGATCATGGAACTATCTGCGGCTATCGGGTGAGAGAGCTGTTCAAATTGGATCTGTCAGAGCTACGGTCTCGAAGTCACGAAATCGAGGATGCTCTTGCTCGGCTCCACTCTGCAGGGTTTTGTCATGGCGATATAAGTCCTAGCAACATCATGAAGGACGATGGTGATCGCATTTTCCTGATCGACTTTAGCTTTGCTGGTCGGACAGGATTCGCTGTTCCGTCATGCATTCCAGGCTGGCTTTATACCGCTCGGATTTTCACCGTGAATGATGATATGGAAGCATTCGATAGATACTTTAGGTAGCTTGATGACTCAGGTAACTTGCTTATTCCATATAAAATCGCTTCATATAACTATATCAAGCTTTATGATCACTGACTTATATTACACATAAAGGAATGCACAATGAAAGATAAATATAGCTATTAGGTGTTAGTAACGAGAAGGTATGTAATAACAATTGAATTGGGACATAGAGAACTTGGAAATTCTGTTGTACGAAATGACGCAATTCCAACTCTAATAACTTATTGAAGCGTTATCACTGATAGCAGATAGCACGATAAGGCAGTTTGCTGACTAACAACGCGACAAAAAGTTTTTGTCTCCAATAAATTAGACAACTAAAATTTATCACCTCCAAGTTTCCATCATCCTATTACCTTCAACAATAATCAGACCAGCTTTGACAAGCTTAGCCATTAGTCTGCAACGAATATTTGGTAAGTCTCACAATCCTTTTTCTATTACCTTGCCGTGCGTGTTGTATGATGCAATTTAAAAGCATGTATTATCTGATCATCATTTGATGTACCAAATTTCACCAAGATCTCTGACAGCCAACACATCTTCAACCATTTGATCTGCATCTAAATATTCCAACGAATTAGAAGCTAACAATCAATTCAGATAGATTAATTGTCGCGCTGCCTAGCAGGAAGCTGCCGTGTACCGAAATGGACACAATTCCAAAACCACCCAGGGGTCATTTTACTGTGCTCTACTTTGCAAGTGCAAGCTCCTTCGCGTCCAAAGAATATGACACGTTTCTCGCACCACTCCCGATCGGCAAGTTGTTCGACACGCTAGAAGAAAAGCATAGTGGCATGAAGGACAATATTCTGTCTTCGTGTCTGGTGACTGTCAACCTCAACTATGTGGATGTGCCCAACGAGAGTGAGGATGGTTCCAGCTCAGGCTTCATAATCCAAGAAGGTGATGAAGTCGCGATCATCCCTCCTGTGAGCTCCGGTTGACAAGAGATACCCTTGTTACAAACGTGATCCATACAGGTCGTCCTGGGAAGTGACAGCTCTATGGAGATTGTGCACCTTGGGCAGAGGGAAGAAGTGGCTCATGCTCTTGGTCTCTCTCCACGTGTTCTCCTGCTACAGGAGGACCAAATATCCTTAGCTGTCTCCACGATCCATTGAGTCTACAGACTTTCCACCATCCAGCATGCTTCGTATGTAACGCAACTAACCTCCTCGCCGCGACTCCTGCCAGCCAAACAAGAAATACGAAAAACAGTGTGCATGCGATGGTCACGAGAGAAGTAAGAGTTGTGATTGTCGAGACATGACAGCCAAGAGGTCGAGTGCGAATCTCCCACCGCTCGGCCCAGTGTAGACATGTATTATCGCCCTCCCACGCCGGTGCGAGAAATTGTACCTGATGGGAGTTCGGGACGCACGTCCAAGACTGAGTGCGGTATTTAATTAGTATCAGTAGTTCGCACATGATATCACGCCGACATACAAGTAGAAGATTACACAGGCAGCTAGGCTGTTGGACAAGGAATGCCTCACACATTGACCGGCGTGAGTGATATCCATATTCCTTCGTAATGAGAAGCACGTACAAATGGGCACCAGCTACAGTCCGTCTGCTTCAGGCAGCCTTTGCAATCTTGAATCGCCCAGCACCGTAAGAGATGAGCATCATCAGCGGTGCTACGAGCGAAGAATGTCTCGTTCATTACTAGCGCGCCCAGAGAGGGGGTGGAAGCCATTGGAACCAATGATCAGTTGTATGGAACGATCTAGCGAGGCTGCCTTAGTCAGGTGTTTCCCGCGATGTGGTTCCACGCGCAAGTTGTATCGCCTTTTATGGAGTACGACTTATTGGGGTTAGCGCCGTCGCTGCTTTTGCTCGGGCTCAGCTCATCCCGTTGTCGGTCAGGTGATTGAGGAACTACATTTATATAAGTGATGCGGAAGGAAACGGTTCGAGTCTGTACGTATAGGTATATCTAGTAAATAGAAGGAGATTATGATCATACGCAAGGCTTTTGGCCAACTCAGATCGTAATAGCAGCCGGGATGAGCTATCTAGACTACATCACAGATCATCACTGCGATCATGTACCTGAGACAACAACATGTTGGTTGACGGGCAGTTTGTGAGCGAGATCATTTACAATCATGTATAAAATCTCGTCCAAGGTAGAAATAATATTGTTTCTTGTTCTATCTTATAGCTTAGTGATGGTCCTGAGTCCTTAAACTTATACGGCTACGGTCTGCAGCATCTTACATTGCTTCAGCTATCATTAGTATTTAGTCAAAATATATAACATGTCATCTTGAAAAAAAGTAGAAACTTTTAATCACTTCATTTTTCGTTCCTATGTAGTTAGTGGGGAGTACAGAACCGTTGATCTCGGCATCTTCCGATTTCCAGATTACGTTTTAGTATTACTTTAGATCCACTCATCATAGCCAACTAGAACACCCTGGGTACCGGGACTCGCAACACTACACTACCCTACGACCGTGCGAAATATGAAGCACAAAGATCAGCGAAATATATATATGACTAAGGCACTATGGCGGAGTGGTTATCGCGCAGCCCTGCTAAGGCTGTTCCCTCGGGAGGAGTTCGAATCTCCTTGGTGTCGTTACTTTGGCTACCTACTAATCAACAGTAGGTCATTCTCTTCTTTTTTTACATGTTATGTGAAGTAAACGAGTTATGATTATAGCAAAATCGACATACGAGCTTTTGGGATGTGGGACCCTAGCCCCGGGGTTGGCGTGTTGTCATCAAGAGGACGAGGTTTAATTGGGAAAGCAGAATCGACGAAGCGGTACCATATGCCTATTGCTCAAGTAGTCGGAATTTTTTATTAACACTTATTCAAATCATGAATAGGGGTGTTGTTTAAAGGGGTATACCAGAGTGAAGCCGATTTTGCCCACATTTGAGGCTGCCAGCGCGGCCTGCCAAAATACTAGATGTCAGACCCTCAACATTTCATGGCGCCTAGTTCTGCTACACACATCATAACTTTTGTCCTTCCTGCTAATATGAGTAAAATAATGAAGAACAAGAAAAAAAATAGAAAAAAAATAGAAAAAGAACGACACCAAGGAGATTCGAACTCCTGATCCCGAGGGAACAGCCTTAGCAGGGCTGCGCGATAACCACTCCGCCATAGTGCCTTGTTCGTATGACGTCATGTTAGGTGGTTCGCTACATTTCCTCATATGCTTGCTGCGTTCCTTGTGAGCTAAATATTCGATAGTGGTTGTCTCTACACTAGAAACATCTAGATAACTGGCTACTACAATGTATTTCAAGATTTGCGAGCTTAGTTGTTTAATTTTATTAAAAACTACATGGCCTAAAAACGAAACTTCCACTGTAATTCAATACACTTAGTCAATCCTATCTAGACTAGGAGAGAGGTGAACAGAGATGAGTTTAACCTACCTAAGCTCATATGAATATGCTCGGCAGTGGAACCAAGCCACACCATACCACCTACGTGCAGGGCTAGAATTTCCACACTCACCCATTTCAAAACAGTTCTTGCTTCGTGATTGCATATGTATGTTGCCTATATTCGTTAAATGAGGTCGAAAGCCAATGCGAAGCTAGGGGACGTCGCATTTATACTAGACGATTGACGGTGATAACTTTTCCAGAAGCAGCAACACACAAGAAAAATTGACCATGTCCCGTAGCATATCACGGTAACTAGTTCTAAGAAGCATCTAGGACGTTGATACTGCCAAGGTGTATTATTCCTATGCCTGGAATGAAGTCTATCTACACGAACGGTTCCCGTCGGATGTTGTTGACTGCTCTGATGGGTGCCGCTGAATGCTATCGTTTCATGTGTTCGCAATTTATGGTCTCTCCT
The DNA here is from genome assembly GCA_022495175.1 of Hypoxylon argillaceum. Classification (NCBI taxonomy): domain Eukaryota; kingdom Fungi; phylum Ascomycota; class Sordariomycetes; order Xylariales; family Hypoxylaceae; genus Hypoxylon; species Hypoxylon argillaceum. Next base: position 108,953 of record MU378146.1, read on the forward strand.
GAATCCAACGCCCAACATACAATGCCTGCTTTGCCTGCCGACACACTCCCGAGAAGCCGGTGTTATGTAGTTCCTCTCCCCGGGCGTGGCAGCGAGGATGATGATCCATGCTGAAGTAACCAAGTCCCGTCAAATCAAGACGGGCACTCAAAAACCACCCGCTTGGACGATATGAAACAACACCTAGGAGTCTAGCCTAGTCCCAAGTCGCCATAATCCCCCATTTACTCCTGTTGCCCTCTTTCATGCGTTGTTCGATAGCTGCACCAATCGCTCCCCGACGTGATGGTTCGCGTAGTCGTATGCCTTGGACCCTGGCGGGAACGTGCCATTGGCGGCCCAGAGGTCAATCAAAGGTTGCATGGGTTCCAATTCCTGCGGCTTCAACATATCGAGAGCGCAAGCTGTCAAGACAAAGTGGCTGAAACAACTGTTAAGCTGTTTCTCTAGGTTGAGGTGGTAGAAAGGGTCGATGAAGTGGGCCCAGTAGAGGTGGGCGTAGACCCGGAACATCTGACGGAAGATGATCTGGCACACTTCCACAAAGTTCTCGGGGAAACCGCTCCGTTTACCGACCCAGTCCCTGTCGCCTGGGCTCGTCAATTGAGAGAGTGGGGTTGTGGTGATGGCGGGATTATGAGCAAAGGAGACTCCGTTAGAGTCAGTCGGGAAGATGCTCACGTCGTCAATCTTACCCGAGATCCAGCGCTGCATGAGGGTGATGTACTCGTAAGCTGGTAACTCCACTGGCTCGCGCCTAGCATTAAGCCAAGTGAAGGAGTGATTACTGGTCCACCATTAGCTTTCGTCAACAAACATGGGTTGTATGTTAGATATGAACACTTACGCTCCAGCAGACATGCGTGGACAAGTAGACGCGTTGCAGATAGTACTGCCATCGTCATCCTTCTCATGGATGACTCGCACAAAGTTCCATAGATTGCGATAGTGCTCAACAACTTTAGCTATGTTAGAAGATCATCTAGAAATAACGGGGATTTGATTTAGTGGTGTACCTTGATGAGCGACCCATTCCGCTTGCTCTACTGTCTTGGGCCTGGCACTTAAGGTCATGAAGTTGCCTTTAACGATATGCTTTGCATATGAAGAATTCAACCATAGCGGTAGGGGTCGGGGCAAGTGGTATGAATTGAGAATTTCTTCTCCATTAGGCACATTGCCATTAGCATCATCCTCGCCAATGTTTTGAGCTAGAGGAGGTGAAGTAGGGAGTGGCGGTATCCTAGGTGCCGAGGTCGAAGATGCCTGACCAATCTGAGTGCCCTGAGGGACGTCGTTGGGCGAGCTGGGCTGGCTGGTGCTAGTCGGGCTCCTATTCTGACCGGGAGCCCTTGTAGAAGTTCCCCGGAATCGAGCGTTTCTGTCTCATGGTTAGTTAGATTACTTGAAGAATGTCATTCTGATGAACCAGTGAGAACAATACAACTACAGACAGCAATGGTGATGTAGTCGTGCCGCAACCGACCTGTGGCCGTGATTGAGAAATGTAATAAATTAGGCGGCATGAGTGAGTAAGAGGATATGTCAAATGATACTAGGACCCAACAAAGGCCCAGCCGACATATTGTGTGAACACTGTTCACTGACATAATCCCATGAGAGGAAAGGACCCCACAAAGCTGGCCAAAGTGCTGAGTCGAGGTTCAAGATGCATGTCATCCCATTCTCCAGGAACCCGACCAGAATAGGCATCTGTAGCCTGCAACAACATAGGTACACCGACCCGTATGGAGCCTCGTAGAATTGGACTCGTAATTGGGACTGGCCAAGCTCAGGAATCATGACAGAAGGGATATAGAGCGGAAACCGTGCAGTACTTATGCTCAGATATGCAGAAGGGAACTGTGAATCGGAGCGTCAATGAAAGAATATCACTTACATGCCGGAAAATAGGTTGGACATGGTCACTGCAGATGCTGCAGATGGCGGGGTTAGGCAAGAATCAGGCTGACGGGATAACCCTGAAACAACACCGCAAGCAAACCCCCCGAAGAAATTATGATATCGGCCCTGGGATGCAGGCGTTCAGGAGTATTCTGTAGTTCGAGAGCAGCAAGTATGAGGTAAGTTGTTGTTGTAGGTGATTTTCATGCACCCAGGTATCTCAAAAGGGGTAAAGGGATGTTGGTTGTGCCAGCCTGGGCTTCGAGGCCGGTCTGTAGGCGTTGTGTCCTGTACGGCCCAATGAGGTTCAGAAGGGTACGCCAAGGGTACGCCGTAGAGGACCCGAAGAGCCGTTAGGTACCTGGTTATCGAGACATCAGTTGGCTTATCGATAAAACAAAAACACGCTAGCAAGCCAAAAGTGGACCCATCATAAAGATACTTAGGTACCTATGGTGCTCTAGGTACCACTACCTCTGAGCTTATGCGCTCTGACCGTGTACTTCTCAGCTGGCATCAAGTTTGCTGCAGAGCATCAACTTTATATATAGGTATTCCCAATTCCAGACTCATTCTAATTCCACAAGTTTCATTCCCATCCCTCTAATTCCCGATACCTACCTTTATTTCCTAATACACCACTCTCTGCCCAACTCGATTTTTCTTTACCATCATGTCTGACTCTGAAGATCCCATTGATTTTGGCGACGAAGGGGGCGATGATTTGTTTGGAGATGAGGAACCAGAACCCAAATCCGACCGCGAGCGCTACCTTAGCGACAACGAATTGGCCTCCGACAGAGATGGTCCCGAGCGTGACGGTGTAGATCACGATGATGACGATGAGACTATGCAGCAGACAAAGGAGGAGATTGTCATGGATATCGCGTTGAGCCGGCATAGGATGCCTAAGCTCAAGAATGGCACGGTATGATGGCTAGCTATCCCAAACGTGGATTTACCGCTAACTGACATTTCTTCTAGCTCCAATCCATGAGAGTTCCCAACTTCTTAAGCTTCTATGCCCGCGAATACAACCCCAACACCTTCGAGCCGACAGCATGGGATATGGAGAACAACAGGTCGGAGAAGCCGAAGGGCGTTGTCCGATTCCGACGCGATGCTGCTACTGGCGAGCTCATCAGCAATACTCTCGTCCACAGATGGAGTGATGGCTCCTTGACAATTGCTATGGGTGGTAACCACTACGAGATCCAAACCAAGAAGATGGCCCCATCCAGCGACAAAGCATATAAAGAGAGAGACGACGGTCATTACTACGCAGCCGCCCCCCACTTCATAAAAGACGCTCTCCTTACCGTCGGGCATATCAACGAGCAATATACGGTACTTTTGAACCGAGATATGCAAGATGAAGCCACCCTCAAGCTTGCGGAGAGCATGGCTGCAGCAGCACGGGGCAAGCGGCCGAATGAAAGTGAGATGATCATTACAGCCACTCGCGACCCCGAACTCCAAAAGAAAGAGGCAGAACTGGCTGAGAAGGAGCGCATGAAGGCCCAGCGACGACGCGAAAATGCTGCCGCACGGGTCGATTCGCGCAGCACCGGCTACCGGAGCGGTGGCCTGTCAGTGAACGACCTCGAGGGAGGACGAAGGGGTGCAGCTGGTTCTCGCAAGAGGGGTGCAGGCGGCGGTGCTCGCCCCAAGCGCCGTCGGCCAGAATATGATTCGGACGACGACCTTCCATCAGGCACGCGTCGCCAGGACGAATACGATCGCGAGGATGATTTTATCGCACCCAGTGATGATGACATGGTAAGCGAGGTGGAAGATGACGAAGAGGAAGAGGACATTCTAGACGACGAAGAAGAGGAGGCGCCGCGAAAGAAGAGACAGAAGACAGCAGAACCTGAAGAGGAGGGAGACGATGATGCCGATGCCGATGCCGATGCCGACTTGGATGACCTGGATGCGCCTGCTCCAACCGAACAGTCAAGATCGAGGAGACGCAACATCATTGATGATGACGACGAATAAGGGACTTTCTAAGCTAAGAATTTATCTCTTATAGCTACACTAATGGAACTGCCGCCCTGCTAGGTAAAGGAGAATATGGGCTATCTACGCGTAGCTGGTATACTATATCCGATCCATTTATAAGCTTGGACGGTGTGGCCAAGACCTTGACGACAACCACAACAATCGGATATGAAAATGTAGCTTTACTAGTCTAGCCTATACCAGAATTATATGCGATCGTTACAAATATGATTCATCAACTTACCTGTTCAGTTTTGAGAACAAGGTATATACAGAATACTTCAATAGGCGCATATATTGCATTTTGTATGATCCGGAAAAATCAAGGCGATTAGACAATATGTGAACAATAATTGACCCAGAGCATTACATGTAACCTTTTAGTGATGGATGGTTCTAAATACAGCTATTCCGATAGGCTACCACAGGCCTGAGCTAGGTATCCCTGGGTGGATCACATGCACCTTTCACATGCTTCTCCAAACCCACGTCACAGGCCGAGTTCACCTCTCACCGTCAGCGCCGACAGCTTACAGACACAACAAAAGCAAGTAGCTCTCAGCTATGGATCTACCAATCACGAAGGTTCAACCGTACCCTCGCACTACCTAGAATCTAGATACAATTCAACCTACTCATCCTTCGATTTTAAACTCATAACCTAAGTTCTCAGATCAGTCTTTACCGCGTTCGGGTTTCATTCCAAGCTGACACGACAACACCAATATAAAAGAATGGCGGGGTCTATCTATGTCCCTTGATTAGCAACACACCCACAACAGCTATACTGTTAAGTCGCGATCTCTCGATGTTCGTATGCTCGCAACGAGATCAACGCCGCGAAAATGGCGTCCGTTTTTGGCATTGTCGTCGCTGTGTGCACCATGTTTCTTGACGTCTTCCGTTTCTGGTACACCGTAGGTCATCTATGGAGAGGGGCGCGTTGACGCGTCGACACGCCAGATCTCTGTGAGCTGACACTTCCGCTGTAGAAATTGATGAGAAGATGGAAGACGAGGAGTCTAGTCGATGAATGGCTTGACGCGTTACGGACGGCCGAGGTATTCGAGGACTGGGAGCACGCGGCCCTGCAATTGGACAACCTGAAAGAGTTGAATCTTTGGTAGGGCAAACCAGCTTCGCGTCTCTGTCTCTCTACCTCCGTACTTACGATCATGTACCGAGCAGGCGCAACGATCCATCCTCCCATTCCTATGATTGGACTCTGATCAACGACCGGTTGAACTCGATCCTGGCAGCCCGCGAAGACAACGATCTCCAGTCTCTCGTCGATCTCGTTCGCTCTGGTTTAGTTCGTAACTTGGGGAATATTACTGCGCCTAAATTATACAACAGATCCTTTGCAGGGACGAAATATCTGATTGAAGAATACATACCTCAAGTGGCCGGCGCCATCGAGGATATCAACGCCGAAAGCACTTCTCCCCAGCAGGAGTATGACCACGTCTTTACCCTGTCCACGCAGCGAAAGCTGGACTTCTTGCATGACGCGAGACAAGCATTTGGACGGACAACCTTGGTATTGCAAGGCGGCGCCATCTTTGGTCTATGCCACGTCGGCGTAGTCAAGGCTTTGTTTCTACGAGGACTCCTGCCGAGGATTATTACGGGCACGGCCACCGGAGCCCTGATAGCAAGTCTCGTCGCCATCCATACTGAGGATGAGCTTCCAGGCGTGCTCAAGGGAGACGGGATCGATCTGTCGGCTTTCCAGACTCATGAGCAACAAGTACACAACAACTCGAAATGGACGCCCCGCGGGAACGCCGGGTGGGCGACACTCATCCGTAGAGCCTTGCGCTTCTGGCGTGAAGGATACTTCCTCGATGTCAAGGTGCTAGAAGACTGTGTCAAGGCTAACCTGGGCGATTTAACTTTCGAGGAAGCGTTCCATAGGAGCAAGAGAGTATTGAATATTACAGTAGCCACGGCGGCGCAAGATGGCATTCCAACTCTTTTGAATTACATCACAGCACCGAACGTTGTAAGTGATGTTGTGGCCTTTCGCTTTTTCTCCCTGTTTTGTTGAAGGTCATAGCAAGGAGGAGTCAGAGTAGCTAACATAGGATACAGCTGATATGGACGGCAGCAGTGGCATCCAACGCCTCGACACCCTCGCTCTACGGAAGCAGGCAGACCACCGTGCTCTGCAAAGACGTCAACGGCAACATCGTGCCCTGGGCCCCAGGGAACAGCTTCCAGCCATGGACCCACGCCTCCGACAAGGACCGCAAGTCCCCGCTCGCCCGGATCTCGCAGCTGTTCAACGTCAACCACTTCGTCGTCAGCCAGGCCCGCCCTTACCTCATCCCCTTCCTCGAGTCCGACATGCACGGCCCCTCGCTGCTGTACACGGCGCGCCACAAGCGGCGCGCGCAGATCACGGGCCACCTGTTCCGCATCGTCGGGCTCGAGGTCCGCCACCGCCTGCGCCAGCTCGACACGCTGGGCCTCCTGCCGGCGGGCATCCGCCGCTTCCTCGTCGACGAGGAGGTCCACCACGGCGCCAGCATGGTGCTCGTCCCGGCCGTCGCGGCGAAAGACTTCGTCCGCCTGCTCGAGACGCCCACGCGCGACACCCTCGACTACTGGATCCTGCGGGGCGAGCGGAGCGTCTGGCCCGCCGTGGGCGCCCTCCGCGTCAGGTGCATGGTCGAATACGAGATCGAGACGGCCTATCAGCGCGCGCGCAGGCTCAAGGCGGGGGGCCTCAGGAGGAAGGCGAGTACCGTCGCTGCTGCTGCTGCGGCTGCTGCTGCCTCCTCTGCCTCCTCTGCCTCTGCTTCTGCCTCTGCTTCCGCCGTGGCTGTCGATCCCGAGACCCCCGGCCGCGCGCACAGGGGCGCCGCGGTGAGCTAGGCGTCTCACCCTGGCCTGCGCCGTGGCAGGGGGGGGAGGGAGGTCGCTTTCTGCATTGGGGGGCGCGTGCTGAGGAGGGCTAACTCTGAATGGGTGCCGACGCGGGCGGACTGCAAGTGCCAATCTCACCATGCAGGCGCATCAGCAACTGCTGCTGCTGCATCCCCGTCACCGTCACGGAGAAAATCAGCCCCTACTTACCACGTCAAGGGCATCCTGAAGACTGCGTCGCGATACGCCAGATAGCAGGGTGCTGCTTATTGAGTCCACAGCAGCAGCAGCACCACCCGGATCTACATCTACATGCCCCGATCAGGCGCTTACAGAGACAGCTGACGTCGCTCCCCACCCCTGCTCCCCCTTGGCGGATGCATGGAAGGATTCTGTGCGACCTTCTAGAAGCCTTCCTCTTTGACTTAGCGTCGCATTTTGCGGCACGGGTCCTGGGCAGATGGCGTGGTCTATTGGTCACGTTATGGATTGGCAGGGGTGTGGCCGGAGCAGGGCTAGCTGCATCCTGACGATACTGTACTATGTATGTGTGTTATCTACCGAACGGGCCTGTCCTCGCACCCGAATAGGCAGTGTGCTAGAAGGGCGCGGCGCCTACATAGATGGAGCTGTCAGGGGCTCGGCTGTGGTGCTGCGGTGGTGTTGATGGCGCTGTGCGCACTGGGTAGGTATTCTGCACATGTGTGTGTATGTATGTATGTATGTAGGTCCCTGTGGAAATGGAAACTGGATCCAAACCCGCATCCACCTCATTGTGCCGTTTCTTGAGTCGGGCGAACACACTGTCTGCTGTAGGCGCCGCAGAGGTGCTTTCGCATGGGCAATTGTAGATACATCGAGGTACAACTCGTACGGTACTGGGTCCTCGGACATTGCTTTTTCTTGCCGCTGATGCTCGAGCGCCGAGAGCTTTTTGTCATTGTCTTCCCTGGAAGGAGGAGGGGAGGGGAATGGGCCGGTCTGGGTCATGTTGTTGGCATGGTACTGTGACTATGTACGTTTCGCCAGCCTTCAATTAAACATTACCTTAGCGTTATCTTGCCTGAAATATTTCCGTTCTAGCTGATTTATGAGCGAAGTATACTATATTTCTATGAGAAGGTCATTATTCCCGCAACTGATGACTATGTAATCGCCGCTATGATTACTATGTGTATCTCAACTATGTTCGTAACAATTGGTGTGTATATGATGTGGCGGTAACGGCTCGGGAAAGACATTGTAAGTCGGAGGTATACCTCTGCCGGAACATGGTCCACCTACGATGAAAGGAAAACAATCGGAAATAGGGCTCGGAAATTGGATCTACGTAGTAGTGTAGAACGGGCGGGCTATCTAGGTCCCAAAGCTTGAATTCCGGCTTTGCTCAAGCCGTGGTCCTGCAAGCACACGAATAGAGCCTGTTGCAGTAACACTACATGCCTATGTAGATAGATCGTGACCCCCTTCGAGATAATCCTTGGCGCGAAGTATGTAAGTGCATATGTACGTGCACGTATACAGAATAGCGTACATGACTTATCCTTGGCGGTATGTTTTGCCGTGCTCCGTCGTAATCACCCGCTGCCTGATCATCCCATGTCCCTGGCCCTTGGGCCTGTTGCGGACGTTCTGTGCAGGTTCTATGCATACTCTGTGGGTTCTCTATACATTCTAGCGTCACCAGTTAACTTACTTACTTGTCATCTGAACTGTGATGATATGAAATAAGTACATATGCAAATGGGCAGGCGATGGGTAAGTAGTCACAAGCAAGCAGAATAAGGCAGACATTAGGCAGACATTCTGCCCTCGTGACAAGGTAAGTACTTACATACCTACACTACATACATACATGTATGGACGGCCAGGACTTCGACGGGAAAAGCTTGCTAGCTGGTCTGCCGAGTCCATTTTGCGGCTCAAGTGGACCAATTGCACTCGAGTGCTGCTTAGCCAGAGCGCTGCTAAGTCAGGTACATAATGTAGGTATATGATATGTTAACGGAATCGGTGTACCTACTCGTACCATGTCAACAAGTACTGTATGTACGCTGGTCCTCGAGTTGACTTTGAATGGTTCTCCCACGGAAATTACGCAAACGCATAAGCCAGGGCCTACCTACACTAGGTACACATGTACCTTACTTGAACGTGCATTAGCGCACTAACGTTTCCGCCAACCACGTATCTGGGTGGGGCCGAATGGAACTTTTCTAGAAGCCTTCTTCGCGGCCCCGGGGCGCGGCTCACACACAACTTTGGTATGCGTACCGGGTAGGTAACTGTATACCTTATGTATCAACACTGGCAGGTATGTATGTACCTTCCGTTGTGTACTGACAGCTATATGTTATGATCCTGGCTCATAAATTTTGTCCCCGCCGAAATATCGCAACACCCAGCGGGTGTTGGACGCAGCTAGTTTGATTAATCAATGAAGCTCATATATGTAAGTCCTACACTACTGCGTACTCATGTGGATTTCGGCTGCTCGCTATCCCAATTGTTTTGTGTGTAGTATATCTCTCATTCCCCGGCCAGGGTTATCACAGTCCTACTGCTACTCAATACCCAGGCACTTAAGTACGTATTCACATAATATTACACCACAATACTACTTACATACATGTATGTACCCACTCTGTGCCAAGTAACAAATAGAGGTAATACCTACGTACATGTAAATACTTGGTCCCTTAGGTAGGTATGTTAACATAGCTATAAGACATAGCTAGCATATGAAACATTTTGCCACCCCCTCCTGCACTGCGCAGTATACCTCTTGTACGGTGTATGTTCGTCGTAAGAAGTTGTCCAGGCTATGTGGTGTAATGTGGTGGCTGTGGCTAGGCTTTGGTACCTACAGAACAGAGCTTAGTCCTCGACTTAGACCTATCAACCTGCCTACATTCTAGCGGGGATGAGATTTGGTACCCGCAACTGAGGCTTGCGACAGCTTGATGTACTCTAGGAGGGTGACATTGAACTTGTATAGACTGCTTAGTAACTGCAACCACACAATCACTAGTTACGATTGTTATGCGTGCGAGCTGTGATTAGAGCTATTGTCACAATGTATCTTTCAGCAGCATTTCCTCGCGACGTACTCTGATCTGGTACCATCTCGGCGTGCTAAGAATGCCACAACTGCAATCGAACGATAAAACCAAACTAACTTAACTATCTGATTTATGCGAACATAGTTGTTCCTGAAAGATGCCCTAAAGGCTGCTTCTGAAAAGGCTGTCGTTTAGTTAAAGAAACCGGCTGACTAACCTAGGGTGCTATGTAGGTGTAGATCGTAACAGGGACCCCCGTCTCCCGCGTAGGCACATCTTATCTAGTAGATACTTCCCAGCTTATTTACATACTGTGTATTTATACGTAATGCAAGTTTTTAGCCCAGGATAGAAGCCGCTTTGTTTAATACCTACCTACAAGGCTACATGTAATGAATGTAAGTACTTAATGGATGTATATAGAAGCTCTAGATTAGACCATCTGATGCTCACCTGGCTATTTACATGTTTCATGTTCTAAATTTTAAAAACTAACGTCATTATCGGCAGCGTGCATTAGATCAGGTACTTAAGTCTAGTGTACACTAGCGTACTGTAAGGTAACAAGCAAACGTTGGCGCGCAGTGGCTGTTTTTTTTTTTTGCGTCTGTAAATCCTTCGCGATCCTTCGGAGGAAATTGCCTATCAACCCCGTCTGGGCCTCCATGGCTCGCTCGCACCCAAACAATGTATGGGACTTATTCCTACATACCTACACAATGTAGGCATGCACGTACTTACATAACCAGAAGATACCAACAAGGCAGGGATGAAACCTGTAATTGACTAACAGGTGACCCAGCCACAGACCATTGGCACGCACTTGAGCCTTCATCCGTGCCACATGAATGCTTCTACCGCTTGGAGTTTCTCGTTTTCCACTCCCGCCATGTAGCGGCGGGTTCGGCTGATTTTCCCACAGCAAGGTACGGAACACCGCAACACATAGGTATCATATATGTAGATGCCTACCGTCTCAGGTAAGTAGGTGCCTACCTACATGTAGGTAGGTTGTAGTGTGGATAAGTGGGTATAGCGTAGGTCAGTAAGTAGTAGTGGTAGTAACGGGGAGCTTATTCCTACCATCCTCGCTACGGGGAGACCGGGCGATATGTTCGGAGACAAAAAAGCGATATCCACAACCACACATACATACTTACATACATTCCTGCGTCTCCACGTAACACGCATATGTACATATATCGATCACGCATTACATACCTACTGCGTAAGTAATGTATGTACACGGTTGCACATCACTCACGCACACATAACCTAAGTAAGCATACGCATGTAGTATGTACGCATACCCCCATCCAGTCTAATACCTCTCATCTCGTTCGCTCCCACCCCACCTAACATCAGCTAGGCTAACCCGAGGCAGACAGTCCACCTCTACCCCGGCCCGCCCCTGGCTGGTACCTGAGCAGTGCCACCACTTACACACCCACTTACACCACTTACACGCGCAACCAACCTGCACTAGTGTGCAGAATATGTATGTATACGTAGGTAGGTAGCAAAAAATCAATCATGTGCGGCGTAGAAATTTATTCCCTTTCGTAGACGCAAAGCAGGCAAGTCGGCAAAAAGACACTAGATTGCCCGGTTTCGCTCGGTCCCGCGCGCGGTCCCGTAAGCTTGCTGTCGTCTGCGGCCCCTTCCAGACTTTCGTGCCTGGGAATGTCTACTCTAGGAGAGAGGAGAGAGCACACGTGCGTGAACATGTTCGTTTGATACGGCGAGGAGCTCGCTGCTCGATGCGTACATGATGTATGTACGCATATAGATATTTACATACATACATAGCTACTACATCGGGCATACATACCTAGGTACGTACATATACGTACATACGCACATACGCACATACGCACATACACATACATACACATGCTCCCGCATATTATCTGCTACTGTATCTGCCGTACCAAAACGAGGTCGGTGCTACAGATTGGTCGATATTATGGAATGCCAGCCTACATACCTAGGTAGCTACGTAAGCGCTGTTGGCAGATATAATTTTGTCAGGTACCGAGGTATTTGCGATAGAGAATGATAAGACACGGGTGTATGCGTAAGAGGCGCCTTCGGTATCGCAACTCCGCAGCGTGATGTCTCTCCTTATTATCCCACCTAGGTGGTGGTTGGGTCAAAAGTGCATAAGTTTGTGTATGTGTATTTTCTGTATCTATAGATAGGCATGCATGCAGCTCTTGGTGGGTTTTAGGGAGCAGCCAATAGTATAAGAGGCGAATGAGCAAAAACAAGTAAGTAAACGTGAGTGGGTTGATACGTGCATGAGCATGAGCGCTTTGAGGACGATACTGGTTCATGAGAACCTGCCCCTGGGGGCTGCATCTTCAAATTAGGTGCGTATGCGTACGCAGTAGGTAGGCAGGTTGTCTAGATATGTACAGAAGTGTTTTTTGGGCATGTGAAAGAGGGAGAGACTGCATTACCTGGTAGCGATCGGCTGCATACGCTGTCATGTACAGTCGACAGCATCGCTGTACGTAGCCAAGAGTTCTTCTAATCGGGGTTAGGTTCGATTCCTAACAGCGCTAAATGGTTTTCACCATTTGGTGCCAAGAAATGCCAAGTCTAGGCCACACGCAACCACAAAGACGCAATGGTGGCAGCTGCGGAGAGGGGGCTGTTCACCATGCGCTGTTTTTTCAGCTTCAGCTCGCGTGAGAGCAGGTCCCACGAAAGCGGGAGCAGAAAGAAAATGAAGTGTGAGTTGATCGCCTATGTCTATACCTATAAGCCGAAAATGCTATCGCAAAGGTCTGTTTCTTGGCGCCAGCCCGTCCATTTCACTACCGTTTGATCCCAGTCCCATGCGCACCTCATCTAATGGTTCTATACTCGGTTCTCCGGCTTTCCTAAATTGTAGCTGAATGGCAGGTTGTAAAACGAGGCGAATCAGCTCCTGGGGGTAGTCGCTTTTGGAATGCTGGGCTTCTGCACATCTCACCGAGTTGCCCATCGCACTGCATGCATTGGCACGGCTTTTTCAGCTGAAAGACAACGTTGCAGCTTCTATACTAGAACTAATTGATCGACCTGCTTCTTGGGCTTTCTTGTTGGGGCAGTGGGTATCACTGATGGTCGACCGGCGCTCATTTTTGCCGAGTCAAGGTTGGGATGGCAAAGTCCACTATGGATCAAGGAGCTTCCATTGGATTGTGGATTGAGGGGGCCTGTATTCCCCAACGGCTGGGTCAGAAGGGAACATTTGCACGGCTCGTCCTGATCCTGCTAACCTTGCTCAGCCAGGAATAGTACAGCAATGCTGGGCGTGGCCACCCTATCCGATCGCTCTGGAATCGGGTTGGATAACACTAGAACTCACTAAGCTATAAGCCAAGTTTTAGAGGCTGACAACGAATTCACGTAGACTACATACGCAGTAGTTGGACCGCGCGGCCGGGTGTAGCATTTCAGCCGTGAGCTCCACTGATTTCGAGGTTCGCTAGCGCAAAGCTGACGGATGCGAATTCTTATCCCGATATCAAACAACCTACGTAGTAGGATGAGAGGCGAGCTAGCCCCACGTGGAGCTTACTCTCTGGGGTCTCCAGCATATAAACACGTAAGGCGAGGCTAGATATGCGTAGTTAGTTAAGCGTGTGGCAAGATCCGTCTGTACTTTCTAACCTTTCGACTGGTCAGCAAGCGCCAACCAAGTCAGACGCGATGACTGAGGCACGGCAAATGTGCGGCGTACTGCGTACAGCATGTTGACATGACAAATGGGGAAAATACGTACCACCCAACTCCATATTCCATCATTATACATACAGACCGAGGAGTCCGCAGACTCCCGAGTTGGATCTTCCCGTGTCAGAGGCCAGTGAAAGGGATGGCATCACCGCGCATCCGAGTTTGTTGCGATGAGCAGATGGGGGCACAGGCGGATGAAAGTTGTTGGGATTACATATAATTCAAAATGTTATACCTAGGCACGCTTTGGCGTTGTTGGGTTAGTCGTGGGAAAGGGTGGCTGCATAACAAGCATGGGAGGCCGTAAACGGTAAACCGGCTATAGAGCCGCATACAAGGAGACGGAAAAAGGAAGAAGAAGAAATCATAGTCTGGGATAGCCACTATGAAAGTGATGGTAGGTACTTGCTTAGGCTAGGTATATTCTTTTCCTGTGACCATTGTGGCACTTGGTCTGCGCTTCTGCGCTTGTGCGCAGAAGCCACAGACAGCGCTAAATAACGTTACTTATCCAGCACCTCTCCTGCCTACCTAAGGCCAGAGGCACTACTAGCCTAGGCGAGTATCGGCTATACCTATCTAGTATACGCATTAGCTACATAGCTACCTGTTCTAGATAGGTATAGTAGGAAGGTATATGTATGTTTCGCCCTCCCCGCACGTTTTCACGCTACCTACCGACCCAATATGCCATCCTGAAACAACAACCCAAACTCACCGTCTGACTTACAGCTCGTATTTTTTAGTGGCGTCTTATTAAGTATTTTGCTTATGTATGCAGTAGGTATGCGAATGTGGCATTATCCCATGGGGATGCACTGACCAATTCGCTGGACATCTAGGTAGTAGAAATATAGTTCGTAGAGTAGGTAATACGGCGTAACATCAATATAAGGCCTAGCGGGTGGCTGTAATAAGGCGGGATAAACATCTGCAACGTAACGACGGCATTTCGGTTTTGTTTCACACACGAGAGCCAATCAATGGTTGCAGCCTTGTTTTTACAGCTTAGCAAGACTACATTTATAGATACTTTATGCTAATAGTTGTCGCGAAAACTCGGAATGAGAACAGGTAGACAGTCGGAAGCGGAGGGGTAGAATGAATCATCCATAGCGGATAATCCCGATGACTACTTCTCGCTACTGATGGCAGTCGATTGGCTGTGAGGAGGGGCTCAGCGCATCAGGGGTTCGATGCTCTACCGTATACTAATCATTAATTCAGGACAGGTCGGTCACCAATGCGTTCTAAGGCGAGATGCATTTAAGATAGCTTTCGGATCGCAAACTTAAACCGTCTGCGCAGTATCTAATGGGAAGCGCACATGGACCGGTGTGCTTCGGGGCCGCGCATCGGTCTCAATCTTGCCTATAAGTCATTTCTCGTATGATTGAGCATACCTGGTCACCACGATTTGCAGTAGGTATAGGCTAGTATTCCCCCCCCTTCCCCGCCACATCTTGCCATAACTAGAACGATTAAAATAAATAGATTGCTGGGCAACGAGGTAGACATTGATGTTTAGAAGTAATAGAGTTAATTGACATGGAATCTGATGGATACACGTACTTTGTTCTCACGTCTGCTAACATGAGGGGTACCTAGGTAGCTTTTATGCTGACAGGTCTCCTTTGTACCCCCTTTCAACTAGCTAAACTCCCACGCGGAAATTCCTCGAAGGCGAAACAACTTTATAATTCACAATGATCTTAATCCCGTACACCTAATACCCCATTAGCTCTCCCCGCTACCTCTTGCAAACATAGAGGCCAACAAACCAGGTTGTGCTGAAGGTACCATCAGATGTGGGGTCATTGTAGGTACCTACTGTAAAGCTTGTGTACGCAGTAGTGGGGGAAGCTTCCGAAGTGACGGCGCCGAGGTGAGAGCCAAGTAAAAAGCCCCATTAACAAAGAGACTAACTGCGTATATACATAGGTGATAGGAATCAAGAATTTGAAACACTCTATCTATTAATTTTTCGGTAAGCGGCCCTATCAGAAGAACTGTCGGATTTTAGGTGAGTTTTCTGCTCCCATCAAGAGCATGCACTGGTGCCCAAACCAAACAGGTGGACACGGTAACAGAACGAATGGTACCTCCGGTGGCGCATGTGTGCGCCTTGGCCGCCATAGTTCTTCACCAAGTACTAGTGCTGATATACACCGTTGGGCTCCAGGCCGTTGCGATCGAAGACGCATCGCGTACGCAGTAGACCGGGAAACCCTGCGTTCCTCACATCACTCCCTAGCAAAGTGTCGCCATTACTTCTTTGGTCATGACTTAGCATCACCGCTTGTTGGCTGTCGAAAGAGCCCGCATGCTAACACCCCACGCCCGAGGACCCGACGAAGTGTCACGACACCGCAAGCGCAAGATCCGGCGCTGCAGTGGATATACATGGCATCACACATGCGAAGAGATCGATCGTGGGTTTGGGCACTTACCCATTTGCCGGCATGTACTATAGATGTTCATTAAGAGGATTTCGCGCTGGGATGATTGGTCACATGACACTCATTCTCGAACGAAGGAATATCTACGTAGCTTTAGCGCAACGAAGAATAAATAATATAGCTGGCCCTGCGCCACAAGGCGACAAACGTCGGACCCCCTCCTACGACACAAACCGAGCAGGAAAGTTGCTGTGCTCTCAATTTCAGGGGAAGTAGGGGGTACCAGATTAAGCAGTAATTTGATCTCCTGCGACCTACCTATGCACAGAGATTCGTCGGGTTGTGTTGTATGACAACATACGGATCACCGGAAACATAGGCGGCGGCGAATGACCTAGCAGATCAGGATGTTAGTACGCGAGTACGCGTAGTGTAAGTAAGAGCGGGCGGATTTAGAGTAAGATGAACTCCGAAGGCCAAGATTGACGAGGGAAGGGGCAGGCTTTCCTACTGCCGCCGGCTAAAAAAAAATGGAATGAGAAAAA
The DNA here is from genome assembly GCA_022495175.1 of Hypoxylon argillaceum. NCBI lineage: Eukaryota > Fungi > Ascomycota > Sordariomycetes > Xylariales > Hypoxylaceae > Hypoxylon > Hypoxylon argillaceum. Next base: position 125,468 of record MU378146.1, read on the forward strand.
GGCGATATCTAAGTAAGATGCATGCTTGTTTTTTTTTTGGTTTCAAAAAATATATTCTGCATACCTAATAAATACCTAAAGTGGTTACTAGATGAATACACTAAGATTCTAGAGGTCATACTATACATATCATCCTACTTACGCAGGGATTTTGTGGAGGTACTGCGAAGTACATTAATTCGATCTACCTTAGGTACCCACATATGTTACCACCCTATCCAGGGTAAGGATACAAAACTGTCTCTGTCAGACACATACTGCGGGCCCAGCCAGGTGCAACAGCGGTATATCATAGCCGATGGTGTAGGTACTCTGTACTGCTATTGAACATGGTAAGCTCGATAATACATGTACCATACGCTGGTACCTAGGTAGTTTTGCACTGCATCCATCGCCTTTTGCAGTAGGATATTTATTATTCACAAACCTCTTTTTAGACTCGAGGATATGTATGTAGCTTGTAACTAGTTATGTACCTGCCTACATACTACACTGTACAGACATGCACTGTCTGTGGTCAGGTACCTACCTGGTAATAGTCTTGTGTGCCACCTACATAACCTACCCTACCTACATGTAGCTACCACCACCAATCATTACGTTAGGTACCTAAGCCGGGAGGAAGCTTAGAGGTGTCAACAGGACCAGACATACTCGATCAGCCGAGAGGACGGGGACAACTACATCGCACGTCTGTATAAAAAGGCAGCCCCCATCTATGACTGCTCGCGTGGGCAAATCGAGAAGCGTCTGGTTTCGAAGCTTAAATAGCCCTCTTCCCCCCCTTTTCTTGGGACTTGGGAGAGTGAGGGTCACCTCAAGGTATACATCTAGTGTAGCAGCCACGACACACGCTCTCGCACTATTTCGCCGTCCCTACCTTTTTGTCACCAGTCTATGTGTACCTGGGTATTTGTCTATTATATAAGACCATTCCCATCCTTTGACCCCTCCTCGTCATCTACCATCTACCATCCACCATCCACCATCCACCACGCATCACACCCCACCACCATATCACCGAGAGGTACTGTTGACGCCCTCCACCACATCCGTCCTAGAAGACCCTTCGTCACCCTTCGTCGACTTAATCATCGTTTCTTGCTGTTCAGGACCCGATAGCTGTTGCAACCCGCCGACCATCCTATCCATTCGGGCCTTACCTGTGGCGACCCAACCAGCAACCACTACGTCCCAACGTTCTGCTCCGCCAATATCCCTAATATCCGCTACCCGTCAAGATCAGTCGTCCGACGCCATCGTCTACCATGTCATTCTCCAACGCTCATGACGGCGGCGAGCGGTTCCCGGAAGACAACTTCACACCCACACGTCCCCCTCAATTGAACAACACCAACGAACCCCCTAGACCGGTCTCTAGTAGCGCTGGGGACAGTCTTTCCACGATGGGCCACGCCGGCAGCACGCCCCCCGTCGGCGGTAATGAGACCACACTCATAACGGCCCCGACACCAAATACAGTCGGCCTGGCGAGCGGTAGCCCACGCCCGAGGCCACACGTGCACTATTATGCCACCCTCGACATCAACGCCGAGCGGGTCCTGACAGAACAGGCCATCGATGCACACAATGAACTCGTCAACGGCGCATGGAACAGCAACCTTTTCGAATGGCTCAATGGCGGGTCGCAGTTCTCTGCTGTAGATCCGCCGAGCCCAAGAAATTCTGTCCTCCCTCCTCCCCGGACCCAGACCGTAGCCCGCACTGGTACCGGATCGTCCTGGACTATTGGCCCGAACCAGACGCTTTCAACACAACGGTCCGAAGACTGTGACGGAAACGTCTGTGCCATAGGAGGGCTGTTCGAGGAGGTTACCTACCCGCCCAACCTTCATCTATCAGATGAGGATCTATCGTGAGGTACCATACTGTATACCCACCTCGGAACGTGACCTATACTAACAGACCAAGTGCCAATGTGAAGATGGTCCTTATTTTCTGGAAACAACTGAATCGTGCCAGAATTGTTACGCGCGCTTGTGTGACGGCTGCCGCACTGAGGAAGTAGAGGCATAGACCTCAAGGTAAACGCATATCCTACTAGAGTTGAATACCCACCAAACTATAGTTGTTGATACAACATCTCAATATGTATCACCAACCTCGACTATGGTGATGATGATGCTGACGACGACGATGATGATGACAACGACGATGGTGATGATGATGTTGATGACGGCAATGATGATGATGGTGATGACTAAGAGGCCGGTCATCACGCGATAGTAACGAAACCGATGGTGGTGTGACTAATCACCGCCGCCTGAGAGCCATATCGACTCGGGCATGCTCTCCATGTTTTCTTTTTCTTTTCCTTTTCCTTGAAGATGGGTTAACCACTCGGTTGCTATATTTTGTTTTAATATGTTTTGGTTGATTTTCTGGCCTTGCGATTCCAGGTCCTCATGTTTACATCTTTCGGTATAGGAGTTGCTCGATCCTTCTTGTTTACTTTCTTTTGGGGTCTTCGGCGGGGAAAAAATAGAGTGGTACGGTCGGTTATACTTCGCGATACTTAGTCGCCAGAGAGCTCTTGCTCGTGCCTCTAGATTTCTAGAGTGTTTTTTTTTTTTTTTTTTGTTTGGGTTGGTGTAATTAGATGTACAGGATAGGAAATGAATGAAAGAGAAATCCCTCGGGGGGGTGCTGGAAAAAAGAAGAGTGTCTGGCGATATTCCGGCCGTCCCGGCCGTGACGTGAAGAGATACAAGACAGATGGATGACAAGATTTGACACTTCTGTTATCTGACTAACATCGTGTTGTCGTGTCACCCAGGCGTCTGCCTAGGCTTGTAGACAGAGAGAGATATTCAGCTTACCAAAATGTGCTTACTCACCTATGCCTCCCCTCCCTTGTCTGCCGAGGGTATATCTCAGCCTCCAACTCGTGCACACCCATCCCATCCATCCATCCATCCTACTATCCCCGCTCCCCACCACGACTCGAAGCCATCGCGGCCAAATTTGCCGTCATCGTCGCCTCCTCCTCACCCCCCACGTCCCCTTCACACCACCTACCCCAATTTTTTCAATCTGTCTTTTGCCCCGCCTCCACCTTATTTTTTCTGCCACACCCTTTCTTTTTTTCTCCGACGGATGCGGTGTAACTCCCCACCCCCTGACCCTCGATGTGCGCGGGTATGCAAGACAGGCGGGCGGGTGGGTAGTGGGTAGGGCTGAGTACGCGCATGGTTGCACGCACACGCACACTTCCGTATTCATGGAAATTAAACGGCCCACTGCGTTGCGTTGCGTCGCGTCTCGTGGCGTCGCGTCGTAGCACTTTGGCGGCTGCGGAATTTCAATCGGGACTACATCTCATGCTTGGGTGCGAGATATGGGTGTTGATAGATAGATGGGTGATGAGTTAGTATGAAGTCTGGAACGCTGTTAGTTTTGGCATTCCTCTTGTTCGGAGTTAGTGGCCTTATGTCCGAAATCCTGCTGAGTCGTTGGTTTGGGCCGTGACATGCATATATAGGACTTGGGGGCTGGATGGTGCTGTTGTTGTTGTTGGTGGTCGCATGCTGGGTGGTTGTTTTCCTGGTTTTCGGGTTTGAGTCCGGTTGTAGCGCGGTTCGTGTTTGTCTTGATTCATGTTCCGGTGATGAGTGACGACGTAATCTCGATGAGTAGAATCCTATAGCCATTGTAAAGTATGTGCACCTTCACAGATCCTACCAAGGCGTGAGCGAGATACTTGTCGAGGAGGTAATTCCCTAACACCACCCTGTCGATTTGCGTAGGTTTCCGGTTCGAAGGGATGAATTCGAAGAGCCATGAGGTAAAGCTTTTTCTAGAGCTTGACTCTGCTCTTCTCAGCCGTCAAATATCAAGTCCTGCGTCCCTTCCTTTGTCTCACCTTGTCGAGCTTGCTGATCCAATCGCATTAGTAGTGACCCGAACATTTTGAAACGCCAGAGCCCGCACGGACGGTTCACGCGTAGGACGCGTTTGCTGGACACCCCTTCGATTTATATCTTGTTTGGACTCCGAGTATGTTCGTGTCGAAAGGTTCGAGTGGCCTGCAGAAAGGACTGAGTTTTTGCACTTCACAACAGTAAGCCTTGTGATACTCCTGCATAGTGATCGAAAAAGAAGCACATGGAAGTGATCCTCAGCCACGTCCACACCGCCTATTCGCCGAACCCGGAGTCGTGGTGTCGTTCTTCTCGCCGCCTTCAGGGATCATGGTAACATCATATCATGTCAGTCGAAGAGGATCCAATCGCGTGGTAAAGTCGCCTTTCTTTGGTCGTAGCGAGGTCCCTGTCGTCTAGCATGTTGACTCATAGATAAACTCTGCTGCATAAGTGCCTTTTGTACACCAGCCTATGGCCGTCGTAGAAAACATGTGGGAAGTAGCCTAAGCGACCGTAGGAACACTCTTCGAAGCTTTGTTGAGGGTTGTAGCCACACGATACGTTGTAGCATTACAGCGTAGTATAGAATAATGCTCCCCAGCTGTGTGATGAGCAAGGAGACGCGCCAGCTCCCAACGTCCAAGATGACAAGTTAGCGTGGAAATAGGCTTTGTTGCGTCCGAGGCACTAATTATGAATTTAATTTCAAAGTAGTGCCGTCGACGGTGCCGAGGCAAACCCTTTAAGCTTTAAGCTTTAGCCGGAAAGGAGGAGATCAGTGGATCCATCATGCGTGTACGTATCCCACAAAACCCCTATTATATAGTAGATTTTTCGAAACACGTGAGATCGTGCCACCATCGTCCCACGTGCTTCTTCTTCTCTGGGTCCTTCGACGCAGCCGTCCCGCGATCGTCCCGTGATCGGCAGAAGTAGGGATTTGGCTCGGGATTGCCACGAGGTTTGTTTCTCGGGACGGGACGACTCGGGTATGGCGATGTGACGGTGCCAGACATCCACTTTGCAGTCAAGTCCATATCTTTTTCATCCATGTCTCCCTAGAGGCATTTTTTCAAAATTGTTCATCCATCTGTAATACGCCCACGCCATCCGCATGTAGTCTTTCTGTTATTGTTCTTGGTTTCTCTCCTTACCCGAAAGCCTTCTAGGAAACAGCCTTTGTCTGATTCAAGCCCAGCCAAGTATTTTTCTCCCAATGAACTCGATGGTGCATCAAAGACCAGACAAACAGAACCCGTATGCGTCGAATTCCGAGGGTTGGAGTTCGAGTCGACATTCTTCACGATAATAAGGACTCTTCTAGCCCTGCAGCCGTAAGCTCAGTTCAAGAGATAGAACGGATGAAACCTCAAGAATAGGACACTATCGAGGGGTTATTTAGGTTTGTATGTAGGACTACAGCCTCGGAATTGGGGAGGGAAACGGATAGATGTATGGGAATTTCCAAACTCTGTGGGAAGCAAGGGGAGAAACTATGAACCGGGGGCTGAAAGGATCATAGTGAATACGCATAAAGACACAGGCACAGCCGATTTGTGATAAGAGAGAGGGTTACAAGCTGCGAAGTACTTAGATAGGGGACTTGTTGAGAGATAGGCATTTGACACCCAAACAGGATGTCAATGCAATGCTACATAAAAGATGACAGAGAAAGATGGCGAAGCAGGTGCCTAAGCCCTACATGTAGGGAATCACAACTCGTTGGGCCGTAATGAGTCTATTATAGCGCGCACACAATACATGAACGTCTCCTCAGCCAGCCAACAACACATCACTGTCATTTGAGGCTAGCCATATTGATAATACCTTGACATAATTGGCCATCAGTCCTAAGGTTAGAATCCCGACGTTCCAGCTAAAGTGCCCGTGTCCGGGTTGAGCCTTCCGAAAATGGCATCGCTAATCCACCATTTCTGGAACCCTAAAAGACCTACGTATGACAAGTATGTTGTGGGCGGGATATATACTTCTCCAAATTTATACTACCTAAATACGTTGAGTAATTATATTACGGTAAATAAAACAGCCTTAAACAGTGATAATAAAAAAGTTTAAATCTAATGATTAAACAATTAATCGCTAAAAAATAAAACTATGTTTAAATCGGCTATAATATTATATTTTTATAACTTTTATTATTATTAATTTATTTTAATAAAGCTATATTGTTATACTTATAAATAATGTTAATTGTTATAAGCTAAGTTTTTGCTATGCTACAAGGGTTATGCGCTAGCGGGTATATAACCGAGCGGTCCCACTTTGTACGCAGAGGCTTCTCTTTATATAGTTTATTCACAGTATATCAAATTAAAATAATAAAAGCAAGCTTTCTTTGTAAGCAGGCCTTATTTCGAAAAGTCTATATAGATAGGTCTGAGCAGGGAGGTCTGAGCAGATCTCTGAGCAGATTTTTTTTTTTTTTTTGTATACTTATCTGTCGCTAATAAAAACGTCTAGACTTGCAAGGTATATATGATTAATCTAATCGGGGCTACTTGTCTTTTAGTTTGCACTTCTCTTAAGAATACTATCTTCCAAATTGGACGTTAGCTTTTCTGCTTTCATTACTTCATAATCCAGAAAACCTTCGGCCATAATTTATCTGGCTGTTTTTGTGTTGGACTAGCTAGCAGATCTTGGTCCGTTGTGTGCGGCCGTGGCTGAAACTTGGGCATTGCCCCAGCAACGGTTAGCGTGCTTTGTCCTATATTTGGTTTAATTGCGAATGTAATCAACTACATCACTCCCGACCTTCGTCATGGCTGCAATTACCCCTTCGCAACGCGAACTTGGATGGAATGTCAACGTTTGTCTCAGCTCCGGTGTCGCTTTTACTGGCTTCTACCAGAGCGATGATTATGTATCCATCGCCGAAGCCCGACGCGAACTGGAGCTCTGCTTCATATTCGAGAAGCCAGACGCGACCGATGATTGGCAATTAGTTCTGCTCCCGACGCGAAATACTGTTTCTACTTCAATTCTCCTACTCACTAATGATATGCGGCCTTTTCCGACCCCTCCGCCTAATCAAAAGGTGTACTATGTATTTAACTTTAAAAAACAAAGTACCGGCTAAATACTGATCGAAGCAGTGACATCATACTAACTAGTTCTCCTAGCATTATACGTTCCCTTGATTAAAAGACCACGACGCCGATTTGAGCCACGCTATCTTCAAATCGGAAAACCGAATGTCGATGATAGTTTTAAAACAGTGCTCCTTCGGGGAAAGCCTAATAAACGCCCACGCAACGCCTCAACATCTCTAGAGCGCTCTCAATCGCCAACCAAGGGTGGCAGTGATGACGCTAGCGATCGTTACCCTCCGGCGCTTGTTGAGAAGGATGAAGCGGATTCTCTGATTAACAGTTTCCGGCAAGGTGTTCTTACGGCCGCAGGCTCTCGTTGTGCTATTAGCGGAAAAGGGAAAGCTTGGTGTCCTAACGCCGCGTTGTTTGGGCCTGCTATGCAGGCAGCCCATGTTGTTCCGCAGCTTCACTGGAATGTATATCCAGACGCGAATCAAGATATAGCCGCTGCAGAGGACAGCGAAGCGCTAAGGGATTCGTGGCTGTCAACGTGGCAATATCGCAACGGTCTAGCTTTGGCTGCGCATTTACACGTCTGTTTTGACGCGCGGCTAATCTCGATTGACCCACGGTCTAATCGAATCCGGGCTTTTATGCCGTATGATCTAATTCTGGAGTACCATAACAAGGACGCCATTATACCGCCTGAAGTTGACCGTTGCGCCTTACAACATCACTATGATATGTGTTGTATTGAGAACATGGCTACGGCGGAACCCTTGCGATTTTCAGCCGCTGCGAGGAAGATATCTTCTCGACCACTTCTCACAAGTACAGATTCCTCACAAGTTATAGCAGACTCAAACAAGAAGACTTTACAGACTGCAGATGAGGTCATTCAATGTCAGCCGAGGAGCGGCAAGCAGGAGGCATGGCGCTTTGGACTTGATGTTATCAAGGATCCGGTGCAGGCTCGCAAGCTAATGCAGCAAGGTTTCCTTCTTCAGGAGCTCAGTAGCGACGAGGAAGAAGCAACGCGTGGGCGGCCAAGGAAGCGACGATGTAGAAAGGCATTAGACTGCGAACAGCGACACGCTTGACGTCTAGTGTTAATGGGCCTTATTGGCATCGTGACTTCTTATTAATATAATGTTTATATAAAAATAATTAAATAAGAAGCCAATGGATTTAAATTTCAATAAGTTATAATTATTTATAAATAATTAAAAAATAATTTTTATTTTAAATTTTAAATAAAAAAATAAAATTTAAATATATTTTAAAAAGTTTTATTTAAACATTTTAATTATTATAAATAATTAAAATTTTATTATTATTTTATTATGAAAAAGTAAGTGTTATCATTGGAGGAGGTGGCGGTCACGTGTAGCGAATAGAGGGATCAGAAATCGGCATACTTAATACAACAAGGGCGTCTTAGGGTATGTGTGAGTGGAACCCCTCGGTGACGATGGTCAATTGGACAATATTTCTTAGAAGTTTGGATGTGTCGAAGTAGGCAGATCTCCGAATTTTGTAGCCAACCAAATAACTAGAGGCAATTAGTGTGACGCCCACGCTACACAATTGAGGTATTTTGGCCGAAAGGCCAATGTCAAATCTTTATTCTACTATACAGAGCCAAATTATGTCCACAATCTACACGTCCCATCCGCACCAGCGCTGACAATCCATGGATGATGCGGGTGCCACGCAATATCCGTTACGCCGAGCCTATTAACTGCTTTGTGGCCCGAAAGCATCTTCACGGGCGTAATTGTAGGGCCTTCCATGAGGTCGTTTACCACCTTAGCATGGAAGATCTGCAGCGTACCATCGTCGCTGCAGTCGGCGAAGAGTGGGTACGAGCCTGGGTGGAACTTTACCGACCGTATGGCTTGTTCATGGAATCGTAACGTCTTGTACGGCCGGATTGACATTTCAAGATCATGCCAAAGTAGCCGGCGGTCGTAAGAACCAGCTATGAGATGATCTCCTCCGGGATGAATATCGAACGACGAAATCCAGCGACAACCGGGTTGCACGGTCTTGACAAGCTCTTGCCTTTGCAAATCATAGCAACGTATGGTTCTTTGAGTCGCTACGAAAAACAGAGGCCGTGACGGGTGGAAGGAGGCTGTCTGTGCAGCACCGCCCGGCAGCTTACGGAATGGGATTTGCGTAAGATGTTTACTCAGCGTATGTATAGCTACTGCGCTCCGCTGGCCCGTAGGTGACACCGTGGAGAAGAAATCGCCCTTACGGTGCCAATGGACCGACTTGATAGGTGATCTGACAGTCGCTTTCAGCAGCACACCCTCGTCTTCCAAGCGCGCGCCAGGCCTTGCCCACTTGGCGGGGGGGTCTTTTCTTGCGCCCGATGCCGTTGTTTGTTGCTTGGCATTGCTGGCATATCCAAATCCCGCATCGAGGATGGCCCGACTGGCTTGTTCTAGCTCTGGGTTCATGGTGGATGGCACCATCAAGTAAATATCCTCGCTAACGGCAGCTGAGAGGATTAATCCATCCTGTCCAGGACGCCACCTAACAACATCGACAGGATCCTCACTACTCAGCTTGGCCTGCCACTGCTGTTTTCCATCTGAGAGACCCCAGACCCTCACCGTACCGTCGTCGCCACCGCTAGCCAGCCATTGACCTGATGAATCAATAGCTACTGACCTTACCCTGCCCTCGTGGCCAGCGAATTCGATGGAGGCAACGGTGGGGAACGGACGCAGCTCCTCAGGACGAGGTAGTTTTGGTAGTAGTGATGTGGGATCGATGTTAAGCCGGTTTTTGCGCACTCGCGGAGCCAGGTACAGATCCAAACATCTCTCGAAGCGTTCCTTGACAAACGAGTCGTAGGCTGGGGTTCGTCTGAGGGAGTCGTACTTCTGTGGAAGATATGCCTTTTCTCGTTCTTCCGGATCTGTCTCTTCCCAGGCCTTCCTTTCGGCATTCGTCGGGAGATACTCTGGTGGGGGATTATACGATAGGTCGTATCCTGGAGGCGCAGGCTTAGGCGCAGGAATATGCATAATATTTGGCGGGCGGGGCGTTTCGTCGGCCCAGAGGTCAAAGTGTACTTCCTCTTCTTCTTCCGCTTCCTTCTCCCTTTCTTCCAGCGGTTTATAGGGTAATATTCTGCCTTCCCGAATAGCCTTGACTAGCTTCATCACGCGCTTAGCCTCGTGCTTCGAGGGCACGAAGCGCCTCTTCGGCTCCGGCGCGGCTGATAATGGGAACTGCTCTACATGGCTGGTGTACCATTCCACAGTATCCTGTCGGGTCATTAGTTCACATTATCGGTATATGGTGGGGCTTCACACTATACGTACCGGATACATGTCATAGCCTTCTTGGGGCACCTCCTTCATCTGAACCCGGCGGAGGAGCTCCAACTCATCTCGACTGAGATTTAGGGGCTTGCCCGTTTCAGGATCTGTGAGACCGGTCCATCCTTCAGGCAGTTCGATGCTGTCTAAAAGGGAATCAAGGGCTTCGCCGGTTGCAGGACGAAGTATCTTCTTGCCATTGATATCGTAGCCGATATGAGGGTAGGAGTCGTAGAAGGAGAGGGGAATGTCTCCGATCTTGCAAGGCAGTGTTAGCATACATGAGTTATCCAAGGCCTTACTCAGTACCACAAGACTACCGCATCTTTATAGCAAGAGCAATCTTAACCATGAATGGGACACGTAACGTACGGTATTCACAGGACCTTGTGCGTCAGTATCGTCAGAATCGTATACGGGGTCAATCTCGTCGTAGACGTATCGGACGCCGCCATCTGCCCCTTTTTCAATCGTATAATTGGGTCGATCATCTTCATCTTCGCCGTGGTTGATGCCATTGGCGACTGCCAGACTGTCTTCCCCGGCCTCGTCGTCGGTAGGTACGTCTTCGCTCGCTGTATCTTTCTCGAGGTCGGAGGCTTCGTCATCTTGTTCTTCTTTATCTGTGGCCGAGTAATCGTGGTCGCTTGGGTCGTCTTCGTTGTCAAGCACAGCGTTGAAATTGAAAATGTCGCCCAGGTTATCAAGGTCAAAATCACCAAAGTCGCCGTCCTGGTCCTCTGTGGGTGGTTGCGCAAGAGCAGCAGCAGCATCGCGTAAGTCGCTAAAATCGCCGAGATCGCCAGAATCATCGAAGAAATCCGCAAAGTCGTCGTCCTGAACTGGTTGGGTAGTAGCAGCATTGGCTTCGAGATTTGAAGCTTTGCGCTTCAAATTACCCTTTGCCATGTTGCGGAAATGACAGATGCTGCTACCTATACTCTGTAGTGCTTTTGGCTTTAGTGCTGAACAACTGCTCGCAACTTTTTCCAGTATTCTGTTGCGCGCTGCTTCGCGGGTGGAGTTTTATGCCAATCCAAAAAATTGACCGCCTTGTCTTTATCTGGGCTAATCTTAGTTATTATGGGGCGGCTGACAATATTGGTGAACGCTAGACTGCCTATGGGGCCGGTGTACAGGGTACCTTTCTGGGGATCCTGTACACCGGTAAGTAGGGTATCTATACACCGGCCCCACTCCCGGCACCTCATACCGGAGAGCTCTCCGCTACATCTCGGTGTACCAGGCTGTTGGATTTATACCCCGGAAGAAATGACCACTGACTTGACCGGTCAGCCAATCTTTTAGCGCAGCGGCAAACCTGGCACGTCCCGACGTATGCAGCAGGTAATTTCTTTTGGCTACTATCTCAAGGAAATCCCGATAAGGAATGGTGATATTTAATTTCTGGGGTAGTATACAAATCTATTGATTTTAAATCTCCTAACACTAACACCCTTGTGTATCAAAGATAATCATATTATGTAGATAGCCCGTCTTTTCAATCCGCAATTACCAATAGTTCCGTGTGGGGTAATGCATGTATGTATACCGTAGGTACAAGGGAGCTTGGTTATGTGATCTGTATTATATGATATGCTGATAGGCTAAACATCTCCGAGGGGCGTTATTCCCGACGCCGACACCGACAAAGCCCCGTCGACCTTATCACTCCGAGTCTCTACATACGTATGCTAACAATTTGAAAGATATTGATTGCCATTAGATTATCTGAAGGTTTCCAGCGCCCAAATTTCCCCGTCCAGCTATCTACACTCAAAGGCTTGTACAATCATGGCCTCATTCTCGGTATGATGTCATGTTCATGTCCATATCTATTATTTCCGAAGACTCCTCAGCTAACCGCACCCACAGCGACTCGTTCGTTTCCTTGCTAAAAATGGCAAAGTATACTACGGAGATGCCATCCTGCCTCAGGGCGTGACCGATATCGCTCAGACGAAGAAGGCTAAAATCATCGTCGGCGACATCTTTGGAAAGCATGAGGTTACAGACCAGTTAGCTGATGTGCGGCTACTACTCTCACCGTTAGCGCTCGAGGACGTAAAGACTGTTCGATGCTTAGGTCTTAATTACGCTCTACACGCGAAGGAGGTGAGCTAAACGACTTTTCATGGAGGTTATTTTCCGACTTTCAGGTTTTCTCGTTGCTTCTCGTTGCTTCGTACTAGAACAAAGTTTACTTATCGGCGGCGCACACGTAACCTCTCCTTACACCACCTTCACAAAGTAAAGTATATATTCTATAATAGTCTACGCTCCTAATGGCCAAGTTGGTATGGCCTAGCGGTACCGCCACGCCCTAGCGATTCCAGCGAAAGTATCATTACTCAATATCTCTACTCATCATCTCTACTCTGTATCGTTAGGCGCGGGGGTTCGATTCCCCCGTTGGCCAAACCTCACATTTTTTTCTTTTCATTTCTCTCTTTTTTTCTTTTCATTTCTCTCTTTTTTTCTTTTCATTTCTCTCTTTTTTTCTCGTATTTATTTTGATTTTATTTATCTTTTACTACTTTTGATGTTTTTTTCTGTCTATTTTGCCCTGGCTTTTTTTTGTTCCTTCTCGTTATAGCAAAGTTTAGCTAACCATGCTATACGTGTAAATACCTTCTCAGACCTAGAAGCATAAACCATATATGTTATGGTAGCCAATGCTCCTACTGGCCAAGTTGGTATGGCCTAGCGGTACCGCCACGCCCTAGCGATCCTAGCGAAAGTATCATTACTCAATATCTCTACCTCATCATCTCTACTCTGTATCGTTAGGCGCGGGGGTTCGATTCCCCCGTTGGCCAATCTCTCTTTTTCCCTTTTTTTTTTTTTTTTCAATCTTTCTCTTCCTTTTCCAGTTTTACTTTATTTTCATTTTTATTTTACTCCGTTTTCTTCTTCTTTTCTTTTACCCAGGCTTTCTTTTCGTTTGTTTTTGCCAAAGTCGCTGATCACGGAATTTGAATAAGTCTGGTCTTCCACTTCCCAAGTATCCTGTCCTATTCGTAAGTATGACCCTAAGGCATTAAAGAATTAGAAGAAATCTAGGCTGAGATAACACGCGCGCCATCTAGTACAAGCCAGTGACTTCATTAGCGGGTCCTACGGATCCTATCCCCGTGCACCGACAGGCCCAAGACGCAGAGGGCCTCGACTACGAGTGCGAGCTCGTCGCCGTCATCGGCAAGACGTGTACCGACGTCTCCGAGGCCGATGCCCTGAAATACGTCTTCGGCTACGCCATCGGGAACGACGTCTCCCACCGCGAATGGCAGATTCAACGTGGGGGCGGCCAATGGTCACTCGGTAAAGGCTTTGATGGCTGGGCACCCTTCGGACCTGGTATCGTCAGCAGTCAGGTCATCAAAGACCCCCATACATTGAAGATTAGCACGCGCTTAAATGGCAAGACGGTGCAGGTGAGTGAGAGTGAGCGAGACGTGAAAGGCACTTTTATCATTGACAATAAGCTGCAGGAGAGCAACACAGCCGACATGATCTTTGATGTGAAGAAAACCATTTCGTTTCTTAGCAAGGGCCATACGCTGCTGCCTGGCGATATAATCTTCACTGGCACGCCGTCCGGTGTTGGGATGGGCAGAAACCCGAAGCTTTGGATGCGGGATGGTGACATTGTTGAGGTCGAACTGGAAGGTGTTGGTGTCTGCACTAATAAGGTCGAATTTGCTAAGGAGAGTGCTAAATTGTAAACACGGTGTTACAGGTTTTATGGAATCATTTCCTGTTGAGAAGGAAGAAGAGCCAGGGATGATGCAGCAATTTATGTCGTAGTGCACGAATAAAGCATCATTTTGAAGTTAGCACTTGGGGGGCTATAGTACTACGGTGATCATGTTGCTTGAAACCATGTCAGACAACTCAGTGGCATTCGTGCTCTAATATTAATAGGCATTCATTCACTCCCATTGCCTATAATATTTTGTCCTTTGGTACTAAAACCTTACGACAGATGCAAGCCTTTTCCCTCTGTCTGTCTATCCGACTAACTATATCGATGATATACGTACCGTGACCCAGGTATGTTATCGATGCGGGTCACAACACGGGTCGGCTAGTCCGATACAGTATGCCTAGCTCACACGTGGGGGATGGAGTGGCTTGTACTCGTCAACCTACTCATCAACATTGACTACCCAACTAGATAGTACGTGTCTGTAAGTGATATGATTGTCATATGTGATGTTTCTCTGGTGTTATGTAGATAGTATATCACAAAATCCAGGATTTCCAATGAAGGGGAAAAAGAGGTGTGTTTATTTGTTTTCTGAGTGATACCCTTGTGATCTAAAAAAAGCTCGAGGCGTAAATATCCCCTGTGGCGTCGCCATTAGAGAGCCTGTCATGTTGGATTGGCGTTTGGATCTCTTATCTCACTGCCTAACATCTCGAAAGCTGGGGACAATTCCCCCGTACCTAAAATTATTCACGAGCTCAACATTTAGCGGGAGACTTAATCGAGATTCGGTGAGCGAACTTGGATCTTTTAAATAATACTGTAAGTCTTCGGAAGTCCACTATGCGGAGAGATCGCCATATGTCTAGTATGTATTCTGTATGCACAGACATTCTCGTGGCACAACAGTCCGTTAGTCCCTGCACGGTTAGCGGCAATGCATGAAAGTGGAATTAAAGACTGGTCATTTCCAGCTCCCCTACATAGCCTCTTCCATCCATCATCCCCCTCACTAACAAGAACTTTAATAGTAGAGATTCAGGAGAGGGCCTAACGCCGGCGATCCTGCTCAGCCACCCTGGTAGCTGAGCTGTCATGTTTTTCTTACATACCGTCGAGTTTATTAGCTTTTACTTGGCTAATCTAACGTAAACACATGGGGACTTGCTCCACCGTTGTGAGTTGCTTCTGCTCTTTTTAGGCATCGCGTAAAGCACCTAAAGTGACGAACATGGCGCTCGGTGATTGGGGCTGAATAGTGGGAGCGCCAGGCAAACGCGCACGGCAAAGTCAGCCTCGTGGGTGTAAACAGGCCATCAAGTGCTTGATGCCATCATACTACGCGCTAGATCGCTCATTTCCCCTTCTATTCCATAATTTCACTATTACTTAGTATCGTCATTATCTAGCTACGCCACCGTTTTAGCATGGCCTTTCATACTTCTCTATTAGACTGGATATGAGAGTCTCTACTTTGTTTTTATATTTTCAGAAGCAATACACGAGTGTATACTTTACAACGCACGGGGGATTCTATGTCTATACTGAATACTATCATTTTTTTGGATTCTATTTAACATTGGACTCTACGGAAACTCTACTGGGCTCTCGGGGCGTCTCTACTAACGACGTGGCGGACCGTATGCTCATAATTGACCAGGCCCCCTCCGTCTGGGAGGAACTTTCGGTGGTACACGATATACCAGTTCAACATCAAGAGGACCATGAGGTTACGAACGTCGAATGGAAGGGGAAGGGGAAGGCTATCCCGCTCGCCAGCGAGGAGCCCGTTGCTGATCCAGAAATGCTCTTAAACCCGTGGATCGTCGACTGGACAGAATATGAGCCTCCCGACGGCTTAAAATTTACTGGAGATATAGAACCAGAGTTGGTTATCCTTATTCAAGAGTCTATTGATAGGATAAAGGCTAGGATACTTGAGGAAGGGGAACGAAAATCGGCCGCCGAAGCAGCGAAACAGAAACAAAAAGAGAAGGCTAATCAGGAAGAAGATAGAGATGAGGAAGAAGGGAACCCCAAAAAGAGTGAGACCTCGCCACATGATGACTGGGTTCATCCTGATGAATTACACCAACCACTAGACCCGGAAGAGGCTCAGGATCGGGACCAAGATGCTCCTAGAGCAAGAAAACAGGGAGGCTTCTTAGGTCGGACTGTAATGAGCCTGTTTCGAAAATTAAATGGTAGTGCTGAGCATGGAGAGTCGAGTTCAGCCGGAGCCGCCCGTCATAGACTTTTAGCACAGTCATCTCAAGTCGAATTAACCACGCATTCAGCAAGGAAACGTTTTGTGTTAGACCTACTTAAGAAGAATACAGGAGAAAACAAGAGCACAGGCTCGACTGTCTCTATCCAGGAGGCCGAAGTGTGAGTTGACCCCCGAACTCAACGACCGTCTCTCATATAGTAGACTCACCATGACTTAGGGAGTGCGTTTCTTGCCTAGACGATTTCGACCCGAAAGACACCGTCAAAGCCCCCTGCCACCACTACTGCAAGCCCTGCTTCCGCCGCCTCATCGCCTCCGCCTGCCAGAACGAGCAGCACTGGCCGCCCAAGTGCTGTCTCAACACCATCCCCGAAAGCACGATCACCCCCAACATCGAGGCCGATCAGCAACTCGAGTACCGCGAGCGGGCGCAGGAGTGGAACCTCCCGATCGCCCAGCGCATCTACTGCAGCGAGCCGGGCTGCAGCCTCTTCATCCGCCCCGCGCAGATCGACGCCGCCGAGGCCGTGGCGCGCTGCGCCGAGGGCCACGCCACCTGCACGCACTGCCGCAACGCGCAGCACGGCGGCGCCGCCTGCCCCCAGGACCGCGACCTCGCGGCCACCACCTCGCTCGCGGCGGCCGAGGGCTGGAAGCGCTGCTACGGCTGCGGCGCCTACGTCGAGCACCGCGAGGCCTGCCAGCACATGACGTGCCGCTGCGGCGCCCAGTTCTGCTACGTGTAAGCCCCCCCCCTCCCCCTTAAATATACTACATAGCTTCCACCCTCTAGCTCGACCCCACGACATTCGTCGTCGCTAACTCGTATATAGCTGCGGCGCCCGCTGGCACACCTGCGACTGCACCATGGAGGAGCTCCGCGACATCAAGCAGCAGGCCGACGCCCGCCGCGCCGAGCGCGCCGCGCGCGACGACGCCGAGGCCGCCGCCGTGCTCGAGGCCATCCGCCTCGTCGAGGAGTTCCAGCGCGAAGAAGCCCTCAAGGCCGAGCTCCTCCGCGCCGAGCAGGCGCGCATCGCCCAGGAGCGCCACGCGCGCGAGCTCGCGGCCAAGATCCGCCGCGAGCGCGCCCGCCGGCACGAGGTCGGGCTCCGGTACGGCGCGGCGCGCGCGGCCTTCGCGAAACTCCACGAGGCGCAGCGCGCGCTCGTGCTCGAGGCCCACGAGGCGCGCGCAAAGCAAGCGCGGGACGGGAGCGCGGCGGCGGAGCGCGAGATCGGCGATGCGTATGCGGCGGAGGAGGCCAGGGCCACGGTGCGGGTCGCGGGGCGCGAGGCGGCGTTTAAGGCCGAGTATGCGGCGCGCGCGGCCGAGGAGAGGGACATCGAGGCGCAGTACGCCGCGAGGCTCGAGGTGTTCTGGGGCGCAAGGGAGAAGAGGCGGAAGAACAAGGACAAGAACGACGCCGACGGCGCTGAGAACGCGCGGGTGGCGATGGATGAGCTCCGGCGGCGCATGGATGCTGGCTTTCGCGCGTGGCGGCGGTGGATGGATGGCGAGCTTGATGCGTACCGGTACCAGGTCGGCGAGGAGCTTGCTATTCGCCGCGAGCTGGCGGAGGAGGCTAGTCGGCGGCTGTGGGCGCGCGCCCGGACGGAGAGCCGGGAGGTTGCGGATCGGAAGATTGCGGAGCTGAGGTGGGTGCGCGAGGTTGTGGAGGAGCGGAAGGTGATGCTTGAGGAGAGGGAGAGGGACGAGGTGGAGAATGGCGAGGATATCGATACTTGGTTTGCCGAGGACCCGTTGGAGGAAGTCATCTTGGCTGCGGATTCGTGAGGGGAGGTGATGAAATGGGGGTAAGGGGGACGGGGCTGGGCTGGCGTTTAGGAGTCTAGGGGTGTTTGTCGGGGAGGGAGCTTCTGCCTTCCTTGAACGTTCGAGGATTCCTATCGTGGCTTAAGACTAGAACGAAGACTGTCTATAAGTACTACTAGGTTTCTCACTTGGACTTCGTGTACTCAGTATTCTGTATTTACATACAGATCGTCGTTCTGAACAGCGATGGAACTAAAAAAAACCTTGCTACACATGTAGCCTTCTATCAGATACACGCAAATATAGCTTTGTATCACATCCAACACCCTCATAAATACTCATTATCTGGGGACTATAAAAGAAATGCCACCGGCCTTCTCACACTCGCTATCAGAAGTATATAGAATACTACTTAAGTCTTCTGAAGGAAGTTGTACATCTGTGCTGACATAGTTCCTCAAATGGATCAAGGAGCTCAATGATGAATTTGCGCGATATGGCAAAATCAAGGTTAAGTAGGAGATGCGGTGGAAGAGTGCATAAGAAGAATTAGAATGCTAGACGAGGGAGGACAGCGTTTGTTTCATTGATTTCAAAGGGAAACGGAAGCGCGCAGCGCTTGTTTAACATGTGGTGGCACTACACACTCCGTAATTAGTATTATTGGATTAGAGTTGGAAATACGCTATACTATGGATGGCGAAGGGTTGGTGATGAGTGAGGGTTAGGAACTCACACTAATATAGGGCCTGTTAATTCTGTTGCTAGGGAACCCAGTCGAGCATGAAATAAGCTACACTACGTGAGGGGAGTAGTTAAGAACGAAGTCCCCATACCCTCTTCGGTTTATTCAAGATCGGAGGCATATCACTATGGTTGTCATGCTCGTTTAGGCTTGTTTTAATAGTAGGATCTGCTCTCGCTACGATAGTTATCGGGTGTACCGGGATAAGCGCCCACTGGTGTCCCCGCGGCCGTTCTTTCATCGTCGTCTGAGCTGAGCTGCTCGCCCCCGTAATCGTCCACCCGATCAGGTAGCGCGCGCATGGACTCGAGGGTTTGCTTTGTGAGTTCAGGCGGCTGGTATAGTTTGATGGTGTGAATGTCCCTGCCTGAAGGAAGACTCGACAGGAGTGTTGCAATTGATGGTACAGCTTGCGTCATCATCTGCGTATTGTTAGCTGGGGTATTCGGTACAGGGTAGAAGGAGGAGACAGGGAAGTTTACAGTGTCATTAACTTTAGTCCACTTAGTCTCTAGCATCTCGATGACCCTTGTCTCTTCTAGCTTTCCAGCGTCAGATCCCCAATTCGTGCCTCTTTCGACCTTCTTGTCCTCTCTCCTCTCTGACCAATCCTTCCTCATACGGCTGAGACTCAGCCCTTTCTTAGCATCCCTTGGTTCAATCCCGAGTTCTTGGAGGCCACATCGTAGCCACCCTAGCGCATTACCGGTCTGGCCAGATAATTCAGCGTCAATGCCGAAGAACCGACATGCTTTGGCGCGGCTGGTCTTTCTCAAGTCTTCTAGATACCGCAAAAGGTCATCATTGAGCCTCGACGCACCATTTCCCCTCGTCGACTGACAGAGGGAGGAAGCTTGCGCGGCGTGGTCGGCAGCGGCCAGGCATAACCGCGCAAAGAGATGAGCGCGTACTTTTGGGATGTCGGGAGCCCTGTACATCCATTCGCGATCGTTGTCGTTGCGATCTTGCGCAACTACGGCAGGATAGGGATCGTCTTTCAATACTGCGAGGAGCGTAGCTTCTGCGAGAGCTAGAGAGGCCATGGCTCGAGCTGTGGATTGTGCGATATCTACACAAGGAGAAGGGGATAAGAGCCCCTCGGTGCGACGAGCCAAGTAGTCATGTAACGAGGCGGCATCCAGTAGGTGCTTTGTGGCAGTTGTTATAGCAGTAGTGCGTTCCTGGCTGTTCACTGGTGCCCCAGAAGTGACATACAGCGGATGAAGCGAGGCGCGAGCCAGCCGGGTATGAGTGTAGCCTAGTGCCGACAAAGTGAAGATCAGGTCATATTCCAAAGACTGGATCTTGGTCCGGGGAGTCTCCCTCCCAGGCACTGCATTGCCGGATATGGTTGGTCGCCATTCTATCGCAGGCGTTGATGTCAGGACCACGTTGATCTCTTCTCCCTGTTGGGATGCACGGCCTAAGCCGGCATCGATGGCGAAGACGTAGGGTAAGTAGGCGTTGACCTTGGATATTATGGAGGGGAGATTCTGCGCCTGTGACGATACCGGGAGTCTCTTGAACTTTTTCAAGGCGTCTCTCACTACGCCGCGATGTGTGCTGGCGTTGAGGGGTAGTGAGGGGTGCGATTCACTTGTGAAGCTCGAAGAGAAGGAGAATGACGATGTGGTGGGTAGGGTGAATTGAAAAGGCATCTTGCTGCGATTAGGTAGGTGTCTGTTTCTTCAATGAGACAAGATAAGTAAATACCTAATGCAGCAGCATGCATCTGTCTTGTGGATGTGGAACTTGAAAATCAATCAACGTTAGATAAATGGCAACTCTTCCTACATGCCTGAGGTACCTGCCTAGGCTATTCCTTACATTATTCCGACCATGACCCCAATTCGATACCTGATTTGATACCACTCCTGCGGTACAAAATACCCTGTATATAATAGGTAGGCTACCTGGTACCTACTATGTAGTTAATGCGAGCACGAGCCACCATTCGCTGGCCTCAAGCTTACTCACTCCACATTTCATCTTCCCGCTTAGGTACCTGCTTAGGTAGCGTACATAGTAGGGACCTAGCTCAGCCCCTAAACACTAATAATAGCTTCCCCGGACCACTAACCCGTTATGTGTACGTACCTAGGAGTAGGTGGCATAATTACCACACCACACCACAATCACGCCGAAAGTTTCACCAACATCGCGACCTGTCATTGCACCGCGCCTCGACGACCTCCTTTAAAGCCAGCCTGTCTGTCTGTCCGAACCTCATGTTAATTTCTTCACACCAGTCTCTCCCTCCCTATCTACGGTGACAATGGCCCCTGCTTCGGCCTTGTCGTCGCCGCACAAGCCCCGGCGCAAGCCGAAAAAGACAATTCACTTCGATGCCAGCGTCAAGCCCGAAGCCGAAGCTCTCGTCCGCTCTCCCACCTTTCCCCTAGAAGCTATCCTGTGGCCTGCCCGGTCCTCTCTTTCCCAATGGGAGGTTCTACCATTAGTTCTTATGGCTGCCGGCCTCTTCCGCTGGGCTGCTGGCTTATGGGGATACTCTGGTTCGTACAGCCTCCTCTGCTCTACCCGTCTTTGACCTTGATCTTGCCCTGACTGCACGCTAACCCTCGCTTTCTGTCCTGCAGGTCTCGGCAAGCCCCCCATGTTTGGCGACTACGAGGCCCAGAGGCATTGGATGGAAATCACCACTCAGCTCCCCATCTCGCAATGGTACTTCCACGACCTCGAGTGGTGGGGGCTCGACTATCCTCCGCTTACGGCGTACCACAGCTGGCTGTGCGGGCGCATCGGCTCCTTCATCGATCCCTCGTGGTTCGCTCTCTACACCTCGCGGGGCACCGACGATCCGACGCGGAAGATATTCATGAGGGCAACGGTTATTGTGTCTGAATATCTGATTTATATCCCGGCCGTCGTGGTCTTTACTAGGAGGTATAGCCGGCTCTTTGGTGTGGCGCAATGGCCTGCCTCTGTGGCGCTTGTTGCTATCCTCATGCAGCCGAGCACCATTCTCATAGACCATGTCCATTTCCAGTACAATACCGTCATGCTCGGCTTCGTGGTAGCTAGTATGTCGAGCATGCTAGCTGGTCGGTACATGTGGGCATCTATATTCTTTGTTGCCGCCCTTGGGTTCAAGCAGATGGCTTTGTATTACGCGCCCGCCGTATTTGCCTTCTTACTGGGCAGCAGCATTTTGCCTCGTATCAATCTGCCTCGATTTATTGGCATCGCTGCCGTGACCGTGGCCTCTTTCGCGATTCTGGTTCTTCCATTCATTCTGGGTGCTCTCTACGATGCGAGCAGGGGTATTGTCTCTCGTCCTGACCTCGAGGGGCTTCGCGCGCCGCTGCCCATTTTCACCTTCCTTTCCCCATATCTAGACACGACCGCTGCGTACTATCCGGTCGCTGAACAGATGGTTCAGATGATACATCGAGTTTTCCCCTTCGCCCGAGGGTTATTTGAGGACAAGGTTGCGAACTTCTGGTGTGCTGCAAACGTAGTTATTAAGCTACGTGGTTATCCCACCGAACTTCTTCAACGCGTTTCTCTATTAGCGACTCTTGCTGCAATCTCACCAGCCTGTGCCATTCTTCTCTTTCAGCCCCGCAGAGAACTTCTACCTTACGCCTTTGCCTCTACGGCATGGGGCTTCTTTCTTTTCAGCTACCAGGTCCATGAGAAGAGTGTTCTTCTCCCACTCCTTCCTATGACCCTCCTTCTTGCTGGCAAGCAGGGCTTGGGCAAAGAAATTAGATCGTGGGTAGGGTTTGCAAATATCCTCGGAGCATGGACGATGTTCCCTCTGCTTCAGCGTGTTGATCTGCGCGTCCCTTATGCTGTGCTTACACTCCTTTGGGCATACTTACTTGGCCTACCACCCACTTCCTTGAGCGTATATTTCCACAAAGGTCAGAATACGGCCACCCAATGGGCGACCGTTGCAGTTCACAGCCTCTTCTACCTGGCCATGGCTGCTTGGCACGTCGCAGAGCGGACTATCGTACCCCCCGCCGGTAAACCAGACTTATGGGTCGTTGCTAACGTTGGCGTGGGTTTCGCCGGGTTTGCTCTATGCTACTTTTGGTGCCAGTGGAAACTGATCCAGGAAAGCGGCATCATTCCGAAAGCTAGTAAGAACAAGATGAAAACCATATAACAGTTTCTCTAAAGATTCTTGCTTGAAATTACGAGATGTTATCCAATTGTACTATTATTGATACCCCAATAAAGAAAAGAAATATAACGCATAGCGATGCCTTCTACCTCACCCTAGTCTTCATATTTTTATCAACTGGCATTAGACCGAGGGTAAACATAGGTCGACTTAGTATAGATATAGGGTAAATCCGACTTACTAAATCACTAATCACATATGGCCCGTTTATCAGAGCAAGAGTAAAAAGTTACAGCATTATTATACGATTAAGGATTGATGAGGCGAACTTATCAAATCCTATATTATTATACAAAAAAATTAAAAAATCAACATGTTTTTACTTAGTGCATTTAATAAGTCTATAGAAGTACTCTGTATACAAGTAGATTAATGAAGCAGGGGTCTTTCGCCGCGGGTTCGACGCGATTAGGTTTTTCCTCGTCACCTCACTTTTCCAACTCCCACAAAGGGGGTGACTTTTCTAGTGACTGGAGTATTTGGCAAGTGGGAATGCTTGGGTTGACTAGGCTTCGCGCGGGGTACGGACACGTTATATATATCAGATCATATATAAAGTTCACTAAATCATAGATCAAGCTCATATTTTATCTAAGCCTTAGTAAACCTGATTGATTCCCGCCGGGGACTAAGATAGGTGATGAAGCACCCGATTCAATTCACCGCCTATCTATGGCGTTCTGCTTATGACTAAACGATTGGGGGCATTATCGTTGTGGCGGTCTATAAACTTAATGACTTTGCGGCCTGTTTCACTTCGCTCAAAATCGTCCATACCTCCAACAAATTTGAGCCGAAACCTATGACAATTCAGATCGTATACATGGAGAAAATCAGTCAACCTAGTCGTAATCGCCTCTTGAGGTAAGAGAGGGTGTTCGTCTTGATTCACCGTGGCGCAGAGAACTCGGATCTCTAACGATGACTCTTTGGATGATTCCATTGTGCCTAGGATGACCTGCCATTGTAGGACCGCGTGCTCCGCCTCCATCAGAGATGTTAGGCCTTCGAGTTCAATGTATTCTCCATCCCATTCAAAGCTGAAGCGGCGATCGCGGCCGACAAGGCGAAGGACGCGAAAATGTTGCCAGTCGGTTTCGGACAAGAGAGTGCGTGCGTGATCGGGAAGAGGATGTAGCGATCCAATGTCGCCGGTGACGTAGCGCACGAGTGGATTTCGTAGACGAGTGAGTGAGGTCTGGACCACGATTCCCTGCTCGCCTTCAGGCAATGGGTCAGAGATAGACGAATCGGTTTGGTTACAGGAGTACGGGAATATTTCAATCAGCGTTGTGCGTGTGTCGAAGATGAAATCGACGGATCCTAAGATATTATTACTGCCTGTAATATCGGGATTACTAGCAGTCCAGGGGCCAGCCTCTGCGCTCGCGAACATCGAGCAGATTTTGATTCTGCCTAGGACTCGTCCCATAAGAGCACGCTTGCCGAGGTGAGTACTTCAGATGTGTAGATTATCTTTTCCAATTTAATTTTACGTCTCTCTTCTTGAGACAGACTTGAGATATGGTGCACAATCTGAGTAACTTGACTGCTATCGCCAGTCAACACGTCGACGTGGTACTTGACGAGTAACTGAACCACCTCGGTAGCTGACATGTGATTGCCTGCGCTGAGGACGGAAGCTCCGGCATTCTCCAATACTTCAAGCACCAGGTCCAAAGATCTAGCCACATCTCTGTTAGCCCTCGTTCGCTTGCATACGGGTTAGCTGCTCACCTGTATAGTTCGCCGGCGCTATGAACCGTCACAACCCAGTCGCCAGGGGTGACTATCGCCGTTTTTTGGAGGAGCCGACCGAAGGTTGCTCTCTGTCGGGGGTTTTCGTTCGCATCAGTTGCGAAAAACAACGGTTTAGATCCGAAGCCTCCACCGGTAATGCTAGCATAGATGCTATGGCGATAGGTATTCTGAGAACTCGTATCATTAACCAGTCTCTCAATGGTAGTGTACCTTCGGAATGTTAGCTATTATACCTTGGGTAAATTGACTGAGATAATAGATTGTTTACAAGTGCTTCTTCCAAAGTAATGGAAATAGTTTCAAATTCGTATCCGCTAGTTGATCTGCTTCTAGCTTTCTGGCCGCGTCGATGGCGGATTTATCGGGAGGATACTGTATTTCTGGACGGTAAAAGGGGTGGATTCTAGCAATAGCTAGTATGTCCCGTAAGGAGTAGACGTCAGGATCCATGATGTGAGCTGTCAAGTGCTTTCACCGAGTCGTGATTGAGGCGACGAAAGAGTTCAAACAGTCAGATACGAGAGATTTTTATTAATGAATGGTAGTTCGGTTTCCTGTTCTCGTCCTTAGGATAATACCGTGACGTCTCGCTTCCTAATGAGAAGATTTAGTAACACCAACCTGGAACTTTCGACAGCTATGGTCCACCGTTGGCAACCTGCCTAGTGGCACAATATTACAAATTTTCATTAGTCCAGATAGCATCGCCGACTATGTCAAACTGCGGCAGGATTAGCTGAGATGATGAACACCTCATTCGACGATCTAGGCTCCCCACCAAGGCTTGAAGGGCCTGGTGGCTGATTTTACGGCGTGACCGCAGGCTGCCCACACCAATAATCCCGCCACGAGATGCTTTTGATATTAATAAGTCGCATAGCGCCCCCGGGTGACGGTACACCCCAGAAAATATTATGACACCAGTATTACTAAGGTACTGCGCTCTACGTTGTACATTAGGCGTAAAAAAGGTATCCTGCAATATATTGAGTTACATGGTAATACAAAATGTAACGACTGTGGTTCCGTCAAATAAATCTCTTACGACATATGACAATGTACGCCATCGCTATAGAGATCGACGAGCTTCACAATTGGCCATCGTCCCATACTCATTTTCGCTTAAAATTATTTCATTTTGATATTACAAATATAATTTGCCGTACCAGGGACCTTTCCTTCGTCTCATCTCCTCTTTCACATGGCCACGAGATAATGAAACGAAGCGTGTAACATACGCACACTACGCACTCTAGAGGACTGACCACTGTCATATGGATCACTTCTAGAGATTTGAGGCTTAGAAAAACAGTAAATAGGTAACGCAAACGTATATTCGGGAGTAGCGAACCCCCGAAGGGGCCGCGCAAAAGGCGTGCCATCTATCTCTAGTACTAGCTTCGGCTAACTATCTTAAATAAAGAAAAGAAAAACTAGAACTTGATGACCTAATCAATCTAACCCCCATATGGTCAGGTCACCCACACCGTCTCAATAACATGTCTTCAAGGACAAGGTTATTACCTAGTATGATTTTGTCTCACGGGGAATGCCATGAAATGGAACTGCATCCCATCGTACGCGCCGCAAATGTCTAGCCGCATCCGTGACGGGAGATCGTGCATGCAGCCACCGGCGGTTATCAACAAGCACAATAGTTCGCTCGGGTAAGTCTTCAGCTGAAAGTTGCATGGCAAAATTAGGTTCGGCAGCAGCGGCCTTTAATTCTCGCTTGAGATCGTCCAACGCACGAGACGCTTCGGTAGTCAGTGCTTGGATAATGTCCCCCCTGAATCTCATGATTGGCCGTCCATCGGAATCGACTGCCAAAAGGCTTCCGTCAATATAATGATTTTCAGACTCCTTATAGAACTCTGGCGGGATTGTAATCCTATACTCGGGGCGCATCAGAGCCGCCCGAGTAGTCGATGAAAGCCTCTCGCTTAGACGTTGAACATTCATAAGCGATAGCACGCCACCGCCGTATCGATCTGGCTGAAGAACTTGAAGGGCGAAGTACCTCGGGGTCGGATCCTCATAACTGCAATCTGTGTGCCAAGCAAATTCTTCCATGGTCTCAGAGCGCGCCTGATAATTTGCGGTCTGGAAGTTGGCAGCGCTAGGGCGAATGTCCCAGAACCAACCCCGTGTTGCACTGTGCGATATAGGTAGCCTATGATGAAGGTATTTATGAAGACTAAGAAGCAATTGCTCGAGATATCGGCTGCCGTCGTCGCAGAACGCCAGTTCAATTTTCAGGATGCCTGTGCTTTCAAGCTGTTTAGAAACAGTCTGAACGTGTTGGAGCAGCATTGAGGATTTGAGTTGGGATACTTGTAAGCGAGGAAGTTGCCTCGCACTTGTCGTAACGATATTGCGGACTTTACATAGCAGATTTGAAGATGTGGTCCGCTGTTGGCGCTGCAAGCCAAGAACCGATGCAAAAAGAGCAGCACGACCGGCCCCCCGAGAATATTGTATGGCTAGATTCATGATTGCAGGGTGAAAAGGTTATATGTTGTGGTCCTAAGTCCTTAGTCGTCCTTAAGGTCGTGCATCAATTTATACTTCTTTCAATGGACATAGGCAGCGCTCCCCACAGGTAAAACAATACTTTAATTGCTTAACAGATAACTTCACTAACTAAGGCACAAATAAAAGGTTTGAATTTATTGCAAAGATTTCTTACTTTACCCGTGTTTGCCAGTTATTTTTAAATAATTTCTTTCTTTTCTTGATTTTCTTTTGTTGTTTTTTAGTAAAAAAGAAGCTATTTAAAAGGTGTAATACTTCCTTACCTAGGTAAGTAGCAGTCTGTTTCAGGACCCACACTAATCCACCAATAGAAACCCTTTCCTACCTAATAGGCCCACTTGCTTACCTAGCCACTTACTTACCTAGCCACTTACCTACCACTCTACCTACTATTTTACCTACTAGGTACTCTACCTACATCTATCATGCTTACTACTACCTTAGGTACCTAGGTACTTTTTTACACCAATTTTACGACGTTTTTTAACCCTACGATCTTATTCGACTTTACAACCTTACAACCCTCCAACCTTCTAACCTTCCGACCCTCCTTACAAAGTAACTTAAACCGCTTATAAAAAGCAATACAAAAAATCGAAAGCTCTGGCCCTAACTAACGCACCTAGTAGGTTTATTTGGTTGTGTTTAACTCAAATACCTATTCAAATCAAACAACAGATTCGACCAAACAAGTCAAATAAGCGCTTTTTGCGATCAATCAAGGCAAAACACGTCATAAGCCGTTTCTTTGACTTGTTTTACCTGTGTTTAGCGCTGGACCTAGGTTTTTTTCGAACTTCATCTTGAGACTTGAGCATCTGTATGTTTCACGGTGTCCATACGCGAAACGAAGGTATGGACACGTCAGCTACCTGCACTAGGCAATATATTATCTCACCTACAAGGGTAACATTGAAGTCGTGACATGGTAACTTAAATTAAAATCATGTTTTGGATGGGTCGCATTACATGATTGAAAGGGCACTATTGATTCGTTCCTAACGCTGAAGACTTCCAGTACCTGATAATATTGAACGACGCCGGAATTGATCCCGCTGGGATCGCGGTTTTACTCATAATCTATTGTGAGCATAATATTTCGCCCTAATGATG
Organism: Hypoxylon argillaceum; assembly: GCA_022495175.1. Taxonomy (NCBI): domain Eukaryota; kingdom Fungi; phylum Ascomycota; class Sordariomycetes; order Xylariales; family Hypoxylaceae; genus Hypoxylon; species Hypoxylon argillaceum. The sequence continues at coordinate 153,765 of MU378146.1, forward strand.
GTCGGGTCACTTATCCACCTTCTTAGGTGGCATAGCTTTCTATCTCGGCTAGCCACACCTAAGTTTGGAGTGTCCCGTATCCGAGACAGGGATAAGTAGAAATGCCCTTAGCTGATGTACCACATGGCCGTGATGTATTGAGACGGTGTGGGTAACCTGACCACATGGGGGTTAGGTTGATTAGGTCATCAAGACTTAGTTTTTCTTTTCTTTTATTTAAGATAGTTAGCCCATGGCCAGTTAGAGATAGTTGGCACGCCTCTCACGCGGCCCCCTTCGGGGGTCCGCTACACCCGAATATACATTTGCGTCACTTATTTACTATCTTTCTAAGCCTCAAATCTCTAGAAGTGATCTTCATGACTGTAGTCGGTCCTCCAGAGTGCGCAGTGTGTGTGTGTTACATACTTCGTTTCAGTATGACACGGGGCATTATCATAAAGCTATTGATACAAGCTGATGACGAAGGCAATTGGGCGTGAAGGTATTGGGTATAAATAGCTATTGGCCTGTCCCCTCGATAGATAGAAGGGGGAACGGTCCCTTCGAAGGTTATTATCAATCTGAATATTACCTGTCCTCGACTCTTGGATCTTGGACCGTACGCGATACTATGGAAAATCCAACACCAACTAAAATGCGGCAGATTCGGGTCGGAATCCACTTGGATGGCTTCAACAGTACGGAAAATAGCGCGGCCACTGATATGGCGCGCACAGAAGAACATAGTTTATTCCAATCTAATCTCTTATCGAAGTGTCCTGCTCACCTATGGCCAAAAGAGTCATACCGTATGGCTTGTCCTCGCCCAATCCTTGTCACCAGGCATCATCGGGAACAGATAGTTAAATTATCGAAAGCATTGACCGTTGCTCTGAGCGACATTGTTTCAAGGTGGTGGAGTGACAAACAAGCACGATTCTTCGAACGTATGCCGTTGAAACTGGAAGAGGAGAATCTTTTGAAGGTTGGCTAATCTCCCCCATTCATCCTGTTCACGTTTATTCCATGAATGTATTTCCATTGACACGTATCTCAGTGGCTTGAAGATCAAGTATCTGTAGGAAGGTTGAAGGAATATTCTGCGTGTCCAGGTTCTTGGAGGCCGGACTTTCTAATCGAAGACCGCGTAGGCTGCCAGGGCAAGGTGATCGCTGAGAACTTCTTGATCACAGAGATTAATGGCCGCTTCCCTTTCAACGGAGCCTTTCACGTTGCCTACGGACAGGAGGCTCTCGATGACACGAACCTCGAGTGCTTTGGACTAGCTAGTACAACAGGTTCTACGCAAGTAAGTCCAAAATTGCTACTCGGGATTCCAGTGCCACGTCAGTTTGATCTAATCACAGATAGATATTCGATGGCTTACGATCTCTCTTCAATACTAACATGCCATTGCATTTACTCATTGGGGAAGAGGCGGGGATGGATATCCATATGCTCATCAACGCCTCCCAGGAGAGATTTGGCATCACCCCACGCCTGATAAAGCCTTCGGATCTGAGACTCGAGGCTGATCTTCAGGGGAGCCGCGGGAGTCGGCTATGCTGCCTAGCGCGGCGAAAAGGAGATTCAAAGATGTTTCCTTCCCCAACTACATTCATCAGCAGTAATGGGGAGATTGTAGAAGAAATCCAACAGGTCGGTCTGGAACTTCATCAACACGAGCTCTTTGCACTGCCACGGGATATGCTACGACAAATTAGCCTATGTTGCTTCAACGACCTCCGCACTGTATTGTTGGTCCACGACAAACGCATGCTCAGCATCGTGAAGCAGGAGTTACAGCAGCTGGTACTGGCGCAGGTATTGACACCAGACGAGGCACGCGCATTAGATGACGGAATCGTGGACACGTTCATCCCCGGTTCGCCTCAGCTGCATTCGCTCCTGGAAGAATCGATCCATTCACCAGACTTGAAGGGCGAATACATCCTCAAACCCATTCGAAGCTTGTTTGGAGAAGACCTTGCTCCTCACGAATGGAAATCTGCTCTGAGTAGCGTGCAATATCAAATCCCTTTCAAAGAAAAGATGTTTGTCGTCCAGAAAAGAGTTAAACATTGTTTGTATGATTTGGTATTGCATTCATCTGGAGAAAAGCTACGTTATCCGCTCGTTGGGACTTGGCATATTTTTCAAGGTAAGTTCTGCGGTTTAGGAGTTTGGCGGTCAAGCGGTGATCGCATTTGTGCGATAAGTTCCGGAGGTTCGATGATCTGCTCTGTGAGCAGAAGGCTTTCTTAATTTCCAAATCCTAGACCGCGATGGAGTCGCTACGGCTACCATGTTAGGGAGCTCTCAAGTATTATTAAAAAGTATTATTGATGAGAAGTAGTAGAGTGTTGAATTCAGGATTATGAGGTATAATAGCTGTATATATTAATTAAAAAACTAGTACTCTTAGAAAAATGCTGTAGCTACTTTATAGTATATATATTAAACAGTATAAGTTATATACTAGCTATTAATTATACTAGCTACTTAATTTTAATACTTTTATTTAAACTATATATTTATATAAATAAAATTATTGTAAGTTTTTTTAAAGCTGTTTTTTATAACTATAATTTTAAACTTTAAATTTTATATATTTATAAATGTAATAAGTGCAATATTAGCAATAAGTTCAAAAACTAAATAATATTATATATTTTAAAAAAAAAACTAAAGTTAAAAAAACTAAGAAATAAACCTAACCTTTTTAGTCAAATCGACATTTTTATATAAGTGCTTTTTTATTTATTACTTCTACTTTTTTGTATTTATTACTTTATTTAATTTTTAATAAATCTATTGTTTTAAGCAAACAATAAAATCTATTTAGTTACTTTAGCTATTTATTAGCTATACTATATATACTAATTATTTTTAAAATTTATTTGTTCAAATATAAGTATAGTTTGTAACAACTTTTTTTGTACAAAAAAAGCTCAACTCGAGTTTTTGCTATAGCAAACACTTAAATTGCAAGTTTTTAAAATTAATATTTTTAAGCAGTAAAAAGATATTTTTAGTTATATATAATTAGTCTATATATAAAAGCTTTTAATTTTTATTACTTTTCTGTTATATCAACAGTTAATTTAATAAAACTTTTGATTTTTATGCAGCGTTATATATATGCTTAAAAACTTTTTTACTTTTTATATATACAATATTCTTTTGCTATATTAACTTTATTATTATTAAAGTGTTTTTTTGTAAACGTTTTTTTTTGTGCTATTTTTTTTTACTTTAATAACTTTATAAAAAAACTTTTTGTATTAAAATTTTAATTATAAAATTTTTGTATATATATTAAAAAGTTTTTTAAAACGTTTGTTAAATATTATTAGTTGTTATAATTTTATTTTTTTTAAACTATTTTGTAATAAAGTTTGTTTATTTTAATATATAATAACAGAATTTTTTTAACTTTTTATTTTTTTTTATTATATTTAAAGTTTACAACTTTTTTTTTTAAACGTTTAAAGTTTTGCTTTAAAAACAAATTTTTTAAATATTTATATAATTAATTTATATAAAACTATTAGAAACTTTTTTAAAAGTTTAGTAAGCAAAGTTTAAAAATATTTTTTTTATTGTTGTTAATAATTTTATAATATATTTTTGTTATTAAATAGTTTAATTTATTACTAAGTTAGTTTATTTATTTTTCTTTTTTTTATAAAATATATATTTGACTTTTTATTAAAAAATCTAAGTTTTATTAATATTTGTTAATTTAATTAATTATTTTTTATTGAATTTAAAACATTTATTGTTTTATTATTGCTATATATTTGTATATTTTAGTTATAAAGTTTTATATTTTTTTATAGTTTAGCTTTTTTTTTACTAGTTTAAATATTAACTTTTTTGTTTTAGTTTTTTAATTAAATGTTATTTTTATAATTTAATTAGCTAATATTTTATATAAAAATAAGCTTTTTAGTAATTTGTATAATAGTAACACTTGTATTATATTTAATATTAGTAATACTTTAAACTAGTTTTTTTAAAAGTAGTTAATAAAAAGCTGTAACTTTTAGTTTATTTATTAATATATAATTTTTATTTGTTTAATAGTTTGTTTATAGCTAGCAGAAAAAAAGTTTAGTTTTGTTTTATAGATTTAAAATAGTTTGTTTATAAATTTAATTATAAATTAAAAACTATAATTGCTAATAAAATTCTTTAGCTAATTATATATTTAATATAATTTATTATAGTATATTTTTACAGCTTGTTTTATAGTTATTATATTTTTATAAGCTATAGTTTATATAAGTTTAAACAGTTTATTAATTATATAAAAAGTTATATTGTTTTTATTGTTGTTAAAAAAAAAATATTTAAAGTTTATTACTATATATTACTACATATGTTTTAGTATATTTAAAAGTTTTAATTTTTTTAATATTTTATTTTTTAAAACTTTAGCTGTTTTATATAAACAATTTGCTATATATTAATTTATTTTTTTGTATATTTTAAACTATTAGTATTTTTAAGTTATTAAAGCTTTTATTTTATTTTTTTTTAAATATGTTATAACTAGCTAAATATATATTTTTTTAATCAATTTAATATATAAATAATTAATGTTTAATACTATTAAGCATTTTTTATATAGTATTAAGTTATTTAATATTATTTAGTTTAGATTTTAATTAGTATAAGTTTTTTTTTTATATTTGATTAAATTTTTGTTAGTTTTATTAGTTTTTAAAACTAGATTAATTAACAGTATTTTAAAAATTAATAAAAATATAATATTGTTTTTTAGTATATATATTATTATAAGTTTTTATAAAGTTTTGTTAAAAAAAATTATTAGTTTAAACAGAACTATTGTTTTTTGTTTGTTTTTTTTTTTTTTTTACATTTTTACACTTTTTAAAAGTTTCGAAAAAATGTTAGCAATAATATTTTTTGAGCTTAAACAATATATAATTATAAAGTAATAGTAGCTTATAAGTTTTATTTAATTTATTTGCTAAAAGTTTAATACTTTTTTTATATTGAAATATTTTAAAGCTATATAATTTATTAAAACTATAAAAAAATATTATATGTTAGTAAATTTTGCTTTTTAATATAAAAGCTTTTTTATAACTGCTAATATTTTTTTATTGTATATTTTGTAGTTAAGTTTTATATTGTAAAAAACTTTTAAAAAAAAAGCTACTAGCTTTTATAAGTTTTTTAAGCTATTTTTTTAAAACAGTATATTTAATACTACACTATTAGAAAAATTAGTTTTTATTATAGTTTTAGCGTTATAAAAAAAATGTTATAAAACAAGCATGTTTGTTAAAACTGTTTACAAAGTTTTAAATACTTTTTAGCACTTTTTAGTCTATTAAAATATTATGCCAATATATATAAAGTTAATAAATAGTTTTACGATTTAATTATATTTTTTTATAAATTTTTTATAAAAATTACAAAAGTTTAAAAATAACTGTATTTTTTTAAAATGTACTTTTTTTTTCTTATTGCAAAATGGATTTTAATAATATACGATCTTTATTTTGTTTAAATTAACTTCTACTTTATATATTTTTATAATAAATCTTAAAAACTTAGTTTTTGTTATATAAAATTTATACTTTTTAAAATCAGCTTATAACTTAGCTTTTTTTAAATGAGCTAACATTTTATTAATATAATGTTTATACTTTAGTTTGTTATTAAAATAAATCAGTATATTGTTAATATATGCTGTATAAAAAATGTTTAAATAATTTTTTAATATGTTGTTTATATAGCGCTAAAAAGTTGCAAGCTTATTTGTTAATTTAAACAGAAATACTTTGAACTAATAAACTTTATACTTTGTTCAAAAAGCTGTTAACAACTTATTTTTTTTAAATATTTAAATATAATAAAAAACTTATTGAATATTTATTTTTATATAAACTTTAGCTTAAAATATTTTAATTAAAGTTTTATTGATTAAAAGCAGTAAATATTTATTTTTTTAAATAATTGAATTTAGTTTTTTATAATTTATATACAGTTGTAAAAAACCGTTTTTTTTTTTAACGAATAAAACTAGTACCGTTTATAGTACTATTGTTAACTTAATAAAATCTTTTGTTAAATTATTGCTAATATATTTTCAATATGTTTTAGCTTTTTTTAATAACATTTTATATAGCGCACTATATTTTAAAAAAGTTTTAAAAAATCTATTAACAATAATTTAATAATTAATGCTTAAACAGTATAAAAGTAAATTGTTTAAAGCTGCTTTATTAAATATGTTGAAGTATTTATAGTGCTTTTTAAATACTATTTGTAATGCTGTTTCTATTAATTTCTTTTTGTTTTTTATTAACTTTTTATACTTTTTTTAAAAAATTACTCGATTTAGTTCGTATAATAAAATTATTTTATATAAAACAGTATCTTTTTGTTTTATTGTTATATCAAACTTTATTATACTAATAATATTGATTTAAACTAGCTAATGCTTATACTACTCAATTGTATTTTTTTGTAACTAGTACGGGCTACAGTTATTGTGTTTTATTTCTAGTTTACAGTTTTTATATTTCTTTTTTATAAAAAAAATGTATAAATCTAAATCGTTTTTGTAATCTTTTTTTTGTAGTATGTGCTTTATATGTTGTACTTTTTATTATAAGCAGTTTTTACTTATATTAAAATTAGCTTATAAAAACTATAAAATTAAAGTAAGTAGTTGAAGTATAGCTAAAAATTTTTTTTGTATAATTTTTGTTTGTTTTTTTTAGTGTTTAAATTTATTAATACAAAAACAAATCTTTTTAAATTTAGTTTTTATGTTTTCTTTGTTCTTTTTTTTTTTTTAACGTATTTAGCTTATTTGCTTGTTTCTTTTTCTTTTGTTTTTTGTATTTATTAATTTCTGTCAATAATTTATATTTTGCTAATAGTTAAAATTGATAATTAAGTTTTCTGTATTATTTATTAAAATTTTAAAAGCTTAATACTTTAATTCTTAGTTACTAAAAAACAATAGTTTCTTTTTTTTATTATTTATTAATATATTGTAATAGTTTAAGTATTTCTTTTTTATAATAATGTTATGTTTTATATTTATTATTAGTAAAAGTATGTTTAAAATTGTTTTATTTTATATATAAAAGTAAGTTTTTAAAGCAGTATTAATAGTTTATATAGCTTTTTTATTATAACTTGCTATTTAAAAAAGTACAAATTTTATAATTGTTTTAAGTTTTAAATATTTTAAAATTTTTATAATAAAGTTCAATTTAATCAATAAGTATATATTAGCTTTTGTATTAGCTAGTATTTTTGTTAATAAAGTAAGTTTATTATTTGTTATTGTATAGTTTATAAAAAAAAAGTTGCTTTTTAATAGCTTTTATAAAAAATCAAATAATATTTTTTTACATTTATTTACATTTAACACTAATATATAAGTCCGCTTAAAATAAAAGTCTAGTTGTTTTAAGTAGCATTTTTTAGCTTTTTTTGCAGTATAATTTTTACTTGTTTAGACTTTATAATTTAAGCAAAAATAGTATTAACATAAGTTGTGTTAAATTGTTTAAAGTTGGACTTACAAAAGCATTTGTTACTTTTATATTTTTAATTGTAATATATAAAGCATTGTTTTTATAAAATTAAAACTTTTGTTTAATTAAGCAAAGTTTTAATATAAATATAATAACTGTTTAAAGCTGTACTTAAAATTAAAATGTTAAAATGTTTAGAACTACTTTTTTAGTATAAGTTTAATTTTGTAGGTTTTTTTTTTTTTTTAAGCTTTAGATTTTTTTTTTAACTAGTTATTTTTAAAAAGTTTTTTTTTTGCTATACTTTTTAAACAATAAAATTTTTATATTACTAATAGTTATATATTTAAACATAGTTACAAAAATTAGCAAATATTATTTAATTATTGTATAATTTTTTAATACATAGTTTGTTGATTTGTTTTAATAACTTGTTATATAAGTTTTTTTTAAAATCTATAAAGTTAATTTAAACTATTTTAGCTTATTTAACAAACTTTATATTAAATTGTATAAATTTATTAAAGTTTTATATTTTAAAGTTTTAATATTTAATTTATATTTTTTTATACTTATTAAAGTTATAATAATAAATGAACAAATAGTTTAAAACTTTAGCGCTTGTTTTTAAAATAAGCTTTTTTTTATAATCGTTTATAATAAACGCTATAATGTTTTTAAAAGCAAATCTTTTTATTTAGTTAGTAATATAATCGATTTTTTCTAAATTTTAATTATAATAGTTAACATTTTTAATTAATTTACTTTTTAACAATATAAACTAGTGTTTAAATTAAACTTTAGTTTTATTTTTTACTAGTTTATTATTAATAAATATAAATAAGTTAACTGTTTTAGCTAATAATTTAGTTCTTTTTTTTATAACTATAAAAGCTTTATTAGTAGTTTTAAAACTAGAAGTATTTTTTTACTCCCGTTTTTGTTATTAAGTTATATTAAAAAGAACTAAGTTAGTAATAAAAATAATTAGTATAAACTTTAATGCTGTAGCTATTATAGCTATAATTTAGTTTTAAAAAATTTCAATTTAGCTTTTTAAATTTATAATCTTTTTTTTATAAGTATTTATAGCTTTATAGAATATAGCATTTTTAAAATCAGCTTTTTAATAAATTATATCTACTTTTTGTTGTTTAGTTTTTTTTTTTAACTTAATTATTCAAGTATATAAAAAATAAACGTTTTGCTTGAAAAAGTTTGTTATATTTTTAAGCTTTTTTGCAGTTTTTTAAACAGCGTTTAACTATAAAGTTTAATACTTGAACTTCTAATATATTACTTTATTATAAATGTTTGTTATTATTTAAAACTGCTCAAAAGTTATTAATTTATTATATTTAAACTATACTTTTTTTTTATTTTTAATAAAAAAAACAAAAGCTATTTAAAAAGTTCTGTTTTAAATAACAAAGTATTTAGTATTAATTATTATTTTTTTAACTGTACTGTTATATATAGTTTTGTTAGTAACTATATATTACTATTGCTTGTTATATTTTTTGAAATTTTTGTAAATAAACTTAAACTTTTTGTAAATGTTAGAAGTAAAAAGTCTTTTATTATTAAAAATGTTGTAATAAAACTTATCGTTATTGTTTATAGTACGTTTTGCAATATAAGTACGTTTTATATAATTTTTAAGCGAGCTTTGGAAGTTTTAAAACTGTTGTTACAGCTTGCTTTGTTTATAATTTATTTGTACTTATAAAACAAACTTTACTAGTTCATTTTTAATAAATTATATTTATTATTTAGCTTTTTTATAGTTAGTAATAAAAGCTTTATTACTAAAAATCAGTTGTACTATTTTAGTATATTAGAATTAATTAATTCGTTTAAAAGTTTTTTAAAAATTTATTGTTTTTTTAAACAGTTGAAATAAACTTTAGTTTTATAATAAGTACAATATTAGCAATAAATTTAAAAACTAAATAATACTATATATTTTAAAAAAAAAACTAAAGTTAAAAAAACTAAGAAATAAACTTAACTTTTTCAGTTAAATCGACGTTCTTATATAAGTGCTTTTTTATTTATTACTTCTACTTTTTTATATTTACTACTTTATTCAATCTTTAGTAAGTCCATTGTTTTAAACAAACAATAAGATCTACTTAGCTACTTTAGCTACTTATTAGCTACACTGTGTACACTAACCACTTTTAAAATTCATTTGTTTAAATATAAACGTAGTCCGTAACAATAAAACTACTTATTTTTAAGTTTTTAATAAAATAAGTTTTTTAGTTTTATTTATTTTATTATTTTTTATAATAAGTTTAAAAAGTACTACTTTTTGCTTTTTTTATTAATATTAATATTATACCAAATTTGTATTAAAATTATTTTTTATTTTATTTGTAAATATTTTATAAAACTTTGTTGTTTTTTAAAAAGTAGTTTTTTATAATGTAAAGTTTTTAAAACTTTTACTAAATTACAATTTTAAATAAAAATATATATTTTTTTTTTTTTTCTGTTTATATAATTGCAATAAAAAATATATACTACTTTTTTTTTTTTTATTGATTTTTGATTATAAATTTATTAAATATATTAAATATTTTAATTTTAAAAAAAACTTTTTTAATATTTTTAAGTTTAATAAAATAACTAAAAATATTTTTAAATTAAATATTTAATATATAATTAATCTAGTTAATTTTATTTTGTTTATTTTTAAAAAATATTAATTTTAAATATATATATAAATTTATTTTTTAAAATAGTTTTAATTTAAAATAGCTTAAATTTAAAAATAACTTGATATATTTATAAAACTGTTATAAATAAACTTTAATTTTAATTTTAAACATTTTAAAATTTATAAATATTTTAATAAAATTTAAAAAATATTATAAATAATCGATTATTATTATTTGTAAAAAAAAAGTAAAAATTTTAATAATATATTAATATTAATATTAATAAGCTATTATTTTATTATATTATTAAAATATAACTTTAATATAAATTATATATCAATTGTTTTTATAAAATATTTTATTTTAAATAATAACAATAGTTAAAAATATAGTTTTTTAATATTATTTTAAATATTAAATATTAATAATTTTGTTAAAAAATAAAAAAATAATATAAAATAAATAGTTATATAAATATTAGTTTTAATTATTTATAATTTAATTTATAATATAGTTTTATAAACTTATTAAAAAAAGTTTATAAATAAAAAAATAAACTAAAATAGTTTTATAAAATATAAACTTAGCTATTTTTTTTATTTATATTATAAATAAAAGTTTAAAGCTTTTTTAAAGTTTATAAATTTATTTTTTAGCAAAAATTTAATTAAACTATTTGCTATTTATTTATAAATTAAAATTTATTTAAACTTTATATTGTTTTATATAGCTGCTTTTTTATAAAAAATTTACTATATAAAAATATATTTTATTTTGCTATAAAATTAAAAATTTTTAATTATAGCTATAGCGCTTTAATTATTATTATAAATAATAATTATAAAAAGCTTGTTTTTTAATATATTAAGTTTTATTAATAAGCAACAAAATTATATAACTTTTTTAATAATTTAAGTTTAACTTATTATTTTAAATTTACAAAATAAAAAAGTAATAATTTATTATTTTTTAAAGCTTTAACTAATTGTATTATTACTAATATTAAAAATATAACTTATAATAAACTTTTAAATTTATATATAGTTTGTTTAATTAATATTAGTTTAATTTGTTAATTATATTAACTTTTTTTTATAATATAGCTTATAATCAATTATTTTATAAAAATATTATAATATTTATTATATAATATTAATATATACTATAATTAAGTTTTTTATATATTAATTAAAATATAATACTATATAAACTATATTTAGTTTTATATTTAACATTGTATATATTAAATATTTAATAACTTTAAAATATTAAGTAATATTTTTTTTTAACATTTTGTAATTATTTAAAAATTTAAAAATTTTGTTTATTTTTATAAATATACTATTGCTATATATATTTTACTAGCTTAGTTTTTTAATAATTTTTTTTAAATAAGCTTGTTACTTAAAATAAATAATACGATTTTGTTTGTTTTATATAATAGTTATATCAAAGTAAAAAAAGCAAAAGTTTAAGTTTTATATATTAAACTATTTTAAAAAAACTACTTTTATACTGTTAATATTTTTTTTCGAAAATTTTACAATTGTTGAACTAATGACTTGACAGGACTTGTACATATGTACTAGGTGCGTACAACCAGGTCTTTAACTAAAACTTTTATTAAGTAACCAAATAGATAAGAAATATAAAGACCTACTAAGATTTATAGGACTTACAGGTTCTATGTATATATATATATAAATAACTTATATACGACTTTTTTAGTTGTACTTTTTTTTATAAAATATATATACAGTTATAAGTCGGTTAGTACTAGTTTGATCACTTAGATAAATTAGGTGGCCCTACTACACGGCTAAATAAATAACCCTACTTATTGCCGCCTTAGACCGCTTTGTATACATATACATAGGCAATTTTTTCGCAGGAAAATTTTTAACTTTTTTTTTTTTCTTTTTATTTGTAGATTTTTCGTACAATATAGCTTCATTTACTTAAAGCTTTGCTTTTTTTGTAAGCTTTATATAACAATTTACAAATTATTTATAAATTACAAAATATAAAAACTACTTTTAAATATTTTTTAAAAAAAAACTGAATTATAACAAATTGTTAATATAGCATTAATATTTAAAAAATGCGCTATTTTTAAACAACAAATTAAAAAACAAGTTAATTTAACTTTTAATAAATTACAACTACTTGTAATTATAAGTAATAAGCAACTTTTTTTAACTTTTTATATAAAAACTAATGTTTAAATATATTTTAAAAAATTTAGCTAAAATGTTTTAGTTATTATAAAAGCAAAAAATAATAATAAACTAATTATTTTAGTTTTTTTAATAAATAATTTTTATAACTAGATTTAAAACTTTTTTTTTATATATAGTTACTATATTTTAAATTAAAAAAACTTTTATTAAAAAACTAATTATTTATTAAAAAAATACGCTGCTAAATTATATAAATTTAACAAAATTGTATTTTTTTTTATTTCTATTATTATATTAAGTAAAAAAACTTAGTTTAAATTTAATAAATTAGTTAATAAAAAAGCTTTTATTAATTTAGTTAAATATTTTAACAAGTTATTTTAAAAAATAAAAATTAAATTTTTAATAATAATAATGTATTAACAACAAATTAAAAACTTATATAATTTAGCTATACTGTTTATTTAATATATAAAAACTTTTATTAACTAAATTAAAAAGTTTAGCAAAATTATAGTTAATAAAAAAAAACAATTAAACTATTTAATAAAAAACAATAAAAAAAGATTTATTTTTAACTTTTATTTTGAATAAATTATTAACTATTTATTTTAAAAATTAAAAATAGCTACTACTAAATATAACTATATTTAAAAACTGTTAAATAAAACTAACTAGTATATTATTAACTTATTTTTTTATAAAAGTAATATTTTAAAATTTATTTAAATAAATAAAAAATTTTATAAATTAATTAAAATATTTGTTTTTGTTTTTTATAATAACAAAAACAAAAACGATATTAAATTTAAAATATAATTATATATTATAAAAAATCGATTAATTGTTAATAAAAATTAGTTTGCTAATAATGCTACAAAAATAACTAACATTAAAATTTATATTAATAGCAAAGTTGTTAAATATTTGCTTTTATATTTAATTAAAAGCTATTTTAATTAATTAATTATTGTTAAAATATTTTTTAATTATTTTAAAAAAAGCTACAAAAATATAAATGTTAACAAAAAGTTTAAGTTAAAATAAAAGTTTTTTAATTTTAATAATTATATTTTAACTACTTTTTTTAGTTTTAAAATTAACTTTGTTTATTTAATTAAAAAAACTAAGCTAAAAAAAAAAAATAAAAAAAGTACTTTAAAAATAAACTATTTAATAAATTATTAAATACTTTTTTTGCTTATTTAAATAACAATGTTTTTTTTAACTAATATATTAAACTTTATATTTAATTAATTTATTAAATATATATAAACAATAAAAAGTATAACATTAAATACAAAGTTAATTAATTAGCTTTTTTTAATAATATTAATAAATTTAACTAATATATTATTTATAATAATATTAGTAATATTTTAAAAAATACTGTTAATAATAAAAGCAGTAATA